>BTPG01000007.1:91406016-91528516 GCA_036245525.1 Semisulcospira habei | reverse complement strand
ACCTCCTGCTGTAGTGCGTCAGGGCTAAATGGGTTAAATACACATATCAGCATACCTGTTTTAGCTTCAGTTTGTTTTCTTTTAGAAGCAACACTCATACGCACCCATTC
Source organism: Semisulcospira habei (assembly GCA_036245525.1). Lineage (NCBI taxonomy): Eukaryota > Metazoa > Mollusca > Gastropoda > Semisulcospiridae > Semisulcospira > Semisulcospira habei. The sequence continues at coordinate 91,528,406 of BTPG01000007.1, read as the reverse complement.
ACCCCCACCACCTTCCGCCCAACTCCCTCCCCGCTTCGTTGGTCTAGCCTGCACGGAGTTAAACTCTACTAACTAACTAACTAACTAACTAACTAACTAACTAACTAACGAATTAACAAACTAACAAACGGATGAACGAACGAATGGACGGACGGGCGGACTGAATGACCGACTGCCTGACAGACTGACTAACTAACTAGTTAACTATCTACTGCCAACCTAAGTAACTATCTAACTAACTAACTAATTAACTAAGTAACTAACTAAAGGAAAAACTAACTAACTATCTAACCGCCGCCTTTCTTCCTTATACAATTTAAACATAAGACGCAAACAAACAAATCAAAAAATGTCGATTCATTCAAGACAGTGGGGAAAAAAACTCAGCAGAGCACAATAATAAAAACTTATTTCTTTAATGTTTCGTTCGCGTTTTAACCCTTTAGCTGTCGGTAGCGGTTTTTGTCGCGATGATTCCTTCAGGAATCAACCGCTACCAACAGCCAAAGAGTTAAGCGCTGTGATGGACGTTTCAGGCGTTTAACATTCTCACATCAAAGAAACTCGAGAGCCAGTCAACTTTCAGATCGAAAGTGTTCGGAATACGACGAAAGGAAAGGCCGATGTTTCGGACTCCACTTCAGATGCAAATTCAATAGACTCATCAACCGAACTGTCTAGCCACAGAGAGTCCAGAACTTCTTGTGTCTTTTAGACATAGATTCACATGTGCACCTGTCAATGAGGGTCTATGTCTTTTGCTTGCAGGGTCCATTTGAATCTATGTACTACGGATAAAGGTAACTGAACGTCAAGCCACAGAGAGGCAAACATTTCTTGTGTCTTTGAGACACAGATTCACATAGGCACCTGTAACAGAAGATCAATGTCTTGCTGACAAGGTTATGCCTCATTTTAATCTACGTCCTACAGACAAAAAGGGTGATCTTCATCTGGCTGCAGCTAAACTTACCTCCGCCAAGGCAAAAAGAGAAGAACTACATGTTTGTGAAAAGCGAGATTTTCATTGAGAAATAATGAAAATATCGCTTTTCACAAAAAATGAACTTGCCATTTTTTGGGGCTTCACAGAGTAAACCTTTGGACAGGCCAGCTGAAAGGATGTAAAAACACAAATCTGAGTTGACACGCAATGTCACAAGCTATTTTCCGTCCCGTTTGAAGTTGTATGATATTTTTGTTGGTTTGAATGGGCCTGGACGGCTTCTGCTGCTTTTCTTAACCCCTTCACTGCCAGTCGACGCAGATTGGGTCTCTGCTATTTTTGTGAATACAACGCCTTGGAGGCCAGTCGTCCCAGAAACACGGACTGGAAGTCCTTCAGTTCAGTTCAGTTCAGTCAGTCAAGATGGGATCTCTGCGCTCGGAAAGGCCCATACGCACTCACGTGGGGACCCATCGTAGATTTAAAGCGGTGTCAGCAAGAGGCAAGCAGTTGGATCGCGCTCGCCTTTTCTCCGTAGTCAAGGGGGTTAATGCGTTTCCGGCATGAAAACATTTACAAATCTACGAGAAAATCCCAGGAAATAAAGAAACACGCTTAGAAAGGGAGAGCACAACACCGTTTCCCTGTCCTTTCTAATTGAGCGTGTTTCGCTTTCTTTGTCAGGACTCTCTTATCCCTTCACTAACAACTGAGCCGCTTGGCGGCAGTCCCCTTCTTTTGTCTGGATTTTATTAAAGCGACCTACGCCAGGCAATAAGGGGTCAATAGTTCGCAATATCTCCTAGATGAATGTGATTCGTATTGTCTGACAATCACGCTGGACACAAAAGGATAGCTTGAATTACGAAGTTTGAATGTGATTCGTATTGTCTGACAGTCACGCTGGACACAAAAGGATAGCTTGAATTACGAAGTTTGAATGTGATTCGCATTGTCTGACAATCACGCTGGACACAAAAGGATAGCTTGAATTACGAAGTTTGAATGTGATTCGTATTGTCTGACAATCACGTTGGACACAAAAGGATAGCTTGAATTACGAAGTTTGAATGTGATTCGTATTGTCTGACAATCACGCTGGACACAAAAGGATAGCTTGAATTACGAAGTTTAAATGTGATTCGCATTGTCTGACAATCACGCTGGACACAAAAGGATAGCTTGAATTACGAAGTTTGAATGTGATTCGTATGTCTGACAGTCACGCTGGACACAAAAGGATAGCTTGAATTACGAAGTTTGAATGTGATTCGTATTGTCTGACAGTCACGCTGGACACAAAAGGATAGCTTGAATTACAAAGTTTGAATGTGATTCGCATTGTCTGACAATCACGCTGGACACAAAAGGATAGCTTGAATTACGAAGTTTGAATGTGATTCGCATTGTCTGACAATCACGCTGGACACAAAAGGATAGCTTGAATTACGAAGTTTGAATGTGATTGGTATTGTCTGACAGTCACGTTGGACACAAAAGAATAGCTTGAATTACGAAGATTGAATGTGATTCGTATTGTCTGACAGTCACGCTGGACACAAAAAGATAGCTTGAATTACGAAGTTTGAATGTGATTCGTATTGTCTGACAATCATGCTGGACACAAAAGGATAGCTTGAATTACGAAGTTTGAATGTGATTCGCATTGTCTGACAATCACGCTGGACACAAAAGGATAGTTTGAATTACGAAGTTTGAATGTGATTCGCATTGTCTGACAATCACGCTGGACACAAAAGGATAGCTTGAATTACGAAGTTTGAATGTGATTCGTATTGTCTGACAGTCACGCTGGACACAAAAGGATAGCTTGAATTACGAAGTTTGAATGTGATTCGTATTGTCTGACAGTCACGCTGGACACAAAAGGATAGCTTGAATTACGAAGTTTGAATGTGATTCGTATTGTCTGACAGTCACGCTGGACACAAAAGGATAGCTTGAATTACGAAGTTTGAATGTGATTCGCATTGTCTGACAATCACGCTGGACACAAAAGGATAGCTTGAATTACGAAGTTTGAATGTGATTCGTATTGTCTGACAATCACGCTGGACACAAAAGGATAGCTTGAATTACGAAGTTTGAATGTGATTCGTATTGTCTGACAATCACGCTGGACACAAAAGGATAGCTTGAATTACGAAGTTTGAATGTGATTCGTATTGTCTGACAATCACGCTGGACACAAAAGGATAGCTTGAATTACGAAGTTTAAATGTGATTCGCATTGTCTGACAATCACGCTGGACACAAAAGGATAGCTTGAATTACGAAGTTTGAATGTGTTTCGTATTGTCTGACAATCACGCTGGACACAAAAGGATAGCTTGAATTACGAAGTTTGAATGTGATTCGTATTGTCTGACAGTCACGCTGGACACAAAAGGATAGCTTGAATTACGAAGTTTGAATGTGATTCGCATTGTCTGACAGTCACGCTGGACACAAAAGGATAGCTTGAATTACGAAGTTTGAATGTCGTAAAATAGAAGACTTTTCCGATCTTTTTCTCCTTTGCACGCAGGAGAGTTCCGGCTTCCGTTACGCTCCAAAAAGAAGTGGAAAACCTCTGTCACGTGGACTGTGAAAAGAAGAGTAAAAAAGTCGTAGTTGAGTCAGGACAACACCTGATAGGCGGGGGCAGGGGATCTAACTGTTGTCCAGCGCTGAGTAATTCCCCTTGGTTTGTTGTACAATTCTGCCAGCGCTAGTCTCACCTATCTGGTTTGTGAGGACAACACCGATTAACCTAATTCTATGGGCGAATGTCAGCAGTCAAAACCTGCCATGAAGCAGATCGCTTTAACCCATTCAGCCCCGACGCACTACAGCAGGAGATGGGTCGACCATGATAACTCAAGAGTAGTGCCAGATTTGCTTGGCGCCTGTCGGCGCCAAGCTAATCTGGCACTACCCTTGAAATATCATAGTCGATCCATTTCCTGCAACAGGTGCAAAGTCGTTAGATGACGCCTCCCAAATTTGGGAAATACGTGCGCCGGGCTAAATGAGTTCATTCAGCATGGAAGAGCTCCGACCCTAAAAGGAACATGGTAACAAATATGGGTCAGCAAGCGGCAAAGAACGCATCAGCCCCCGCATTTGCGGGGCCGGGCTGATGCGGTTCTTTGCCTCTTGCAGTTGTGTGGTGTTCACATTTTTCCTCGGCAGTGAAGGGGTTAAGACAGTTTATCCATGAACCCATACCGTCTGCAAGAGACATAGATTCTCATGTCCCTGCAGCCGCAGGGGCTCAGGAGAATGTGTGCCTCTTGATAATGCAATGTAGCTGTATGAACGTCGTCAAACGGAGTTATTGTTCTGAGTTTCTTCAGGCGGATGTTGCATTCTTACAATATTTTGTGGGGGAAAAGAGTCTGAATGAATGCCAGCGAGTGACAGGCAATGGCGGTAAAAATCGGCCTAATTGGTTTTTCTTCGGAATGTGGAAATTGGCTGGTGAAACACAGGCATTTTCAGAGCAAATGGGATAACAAAATAAGTAGTGTTATTTGTATGCCGTTCCTATTTAAAAGAACAAAATAAAACAAAAAATAAAAATAAGGTCATACAGACTTTCTTGAGAACTTTTCCTACTGAATAAATAAGTTAAAAGCGGGGAAGAAAGCTACATCAAACGGGCAGCTGTGAGTAGAAATGTCAGCGCAAATTTCTGAACAGGAAGATTTGTCTGAAATATAAGGAGAGTATTTGGGAGAGGGGGGGGGGGGAAGCGAGGGGGGGCGTGGGTAGGGGGGGGGGGACGCGGTGATGATGGCTGGGGTTTGGATTTGGGTAGAAAAAAAATTGAAAGAATTTATAAACATGGTTGTCTATTCTTAGTGTGTTTTGCAATCATCGCATTGCGAGATGTTTTCAGTAATTCCTCCACTGCCGAGAAAAAAACTGAGCACAATCCACAAGAGGCATAGATCCCCATGAGGCCCGCACAAGTTGCCCCTCGCGGGATAATTAAAGTTTATTGAATTGAATTGAACTGAATGTCTATGGTCCTTGGACGTCGAATTAACAATTTTTAGAAACAGAATCTGGGTATACCACTGGACGCATATTTCGATTCTGAATAAATTATGTGTTCATTCAACGACCAAAGGCCAAGACCGTTCAAGGAACATAGGCACAAGTTGGTTTCAGCAAGAGGCATAGATCCTCATGAGCCCCAGCTACTGCGGGGGCTCATGAGGATCTATACGTCTTGGAGTCGGGTGGTGTTCCGTATTTCTCGGTTAAAGCGTGCACTTTTACCCGGCTGAGAAACTGCACTAATCTGACACTAGACAAAGTTTGACCGGACGTTGAGAGGTTCCCAGTAAGCAATGAGCCCCGGACCCACGACAGCCGCATTGGGCCCGCGCACGGCTGTGCGCGGGCCCACTGCGGCCGTCATGGGACTGACGACGTTTTGCTACTTGGGTTACACTAGCCTACTGTCTTGAAGGATGCCAACAGTTTGGGCTAACGTTGGCACTTGTCCGCGGAATAAAATCGTCGCAGGTATCAACATCTGGTTAACCCGAAGAAGGAACATCCTATCCTCAGTCTGAGAAACAACTATCTTGTCCGGAACAGGCATATATTCTCATGAGTCCTTGCAGTTTTATGCGGGCGCATCGTATTTTGTACCTCTTGTCGAGGGGCTTGAGGGGCTCACAGAATCTAATTTTCGTCTCGCATGCGGAATGACCAAGATGGTGTATACTGACCAGGAGCAAAAGAAATGCGACGAATTAAAAAAAAAGACGCATTTCTTTTGCTCCTCAGTATAATAGACCGCCGTAGAGTTTCGCGCTCTACAAAGACTATGAAGGAAAAACGCGTGATCGCGTTCTTGAATGCAATTGGCTTGGCCGAGATTTTCTTTTTCACAGACTGCTAGCTCGGTGCGGTATGACTTCATATAGTGCTTTTAGGCTCCACAGGTGTACGCTGGAGATGGGCTCTTATGTATTTAACCCATTCAGCCCTGACGCACTACACCAGGAGATGGGTCGACCATGATAATTCAAGGGTAGTGCTAGATTAGCTTGGCGCCGACAGGCGCCAAGCTAATCTGGCACTGCCCTTGAATTATCATGGTCGATCCATCTCAGTCCTGCAACTGGTGCATAGTCCTTAGATGACGCCTCCCAAATTTGGGAAATACGGCCGTCGGGCTGAATGGGTTAGTGTCAGACATTTCTTTACTCGAAATTCTCGGAGTAGCGCGCTGCACATGCACGAAATCCATCATGGCAGCGACACCCTACAGCGGTCTGTTTGCAACTGTCGTTCAGTATATTTTCTAGTCGTACGTTTGCGTAACGGCACGTACTGACGCAGAAAAACCACCGTTGAAAACAACTACGTTCATTCAGTGAGATGAGAGTCATGTGACTTAATGGACGTTGGTGCAGGAATACTACCACTGAAATCAACAAATCCATTGAGTCAGATGACTTTTTTTGTGTGTGTGTAAACAAATAAAAAAAATAAAAAATAACAAAAAGTCATCTGACTGAATGGATGCAGATGATCGTCTTGGTCTATACCTGCGTATTTCTCTGTGGGCTGGCGATTGGGTGCCTGATAGGCGGGGGCAGGGGATCTAACTAGTCTGTCCAGCGCTGAGTAATTCCCCTTGGTTTGTGTACAATTCTGCCAGCGCTAGCCTCACCTATCTGGTTTGTGAGTATCTGACTGAATGGACTTGTCGTTTTCAGTGACACGTTTCCGTCATCAGTACAGAGCAGAAAAGCCAGGGTTTTGTTTTTTTTTAATTTTGTTCCCTATTCTTCTTCTTCTTTTACACTACTCCTTCTAAAAGCGCCGCGAGCACGTGGCAAGGGTGCTGATACGCTATGCAAATCAAATCCAGGTCAAAAAGGTGACTGCCAAGCGTGTAAAATGCGGAAAACAACTCAACTTTCTCCACGCACAGATCGGCAAGATAAGTAGCGACTCGTACACTTGTTTGTCTATTTTTAAATATTAACCCTTATCATTCGGAATACACCAGTGTGTGAAGTAAGTTTGACTAGAATAGTTCAAGGGTAGTGCCAGAATAGCTTGGCGCCTCTATTCTGCCAAGCTATTCTGGCACTACCGTTGAACTAAGGCCATTGGTTTATATCCTTATCTGTAAGTACTATAATGTAGCTACCATACGGCAGCGTACAAATTTGAAGCTTTTAGCCTCAGTATGATATGGGTTAATAAATTGTTTTGTATCTGTCTTGGATATAATATGACTGGAGATGGCTGATTCTGCTCGAGTTCCTTGGTGAAAAATCAAACCGCACCCAGTATCCCCTACAATTGTGTTTGTATAGACTTATTGTTTTCATCCCTACTTCACACGACCAATCCCTTTAGCGCAAACTGTACCCGTGACCTGGCTACAAAAATCCTTGTAGCGACAAATGGCGGACTTCTTGTAGCCCTCTTTGTGACGCATCTTGGATGCGAGTTTTGTTCTATAAAAGATCACCAAAACGTTCTCATGTAAAAAGTTACTTAGTGTTGTTCGAAACAACTAGCACACTTAGTACTGGAGACGGCAACATCAAATATTTTAAATGATGTCATAAGTCTATAAATGTCTTTGACGTCAGTCATGTCATGGCGTGATCCAGGTCGGAAGATTTCTTGATTTCTTTTACGAAAATAGTGGAGGAACGAAAACAAATACGTTATTGGTAGCAGGGGCTTGCTGCACGGACCCTGTTAGGCCTGAGGGAGGTCAAAGGAACCATTATACCCAGAAAGGCCTTCGGGGTACAATGGTTCCTTTGACCTCCTCAGGCCTACAAGGGTCCGTGTAGCAACCCCCTGTAACCAATAACTTATATTGTTGCCGGAATGTACGTTCAACATTGCGCGGAGTGTGCGCGTACATATGCCTGTGCAACACAGTGGGATGGTGCGTATTACAATTATTATCACAGCTGGGCAACTGTGTGTCTACGTGGAAGTGTCACCACATACGTCAAACTAAGATCCCCCAAATAACGATCTTGGGTTTCTTACACTAAAGTGCCACACTATCAAAAGGTCCTCGGGCCGACGTCGGCCGCTGTTAGCCCGCGCACCAGACATGCGCGTTAAGTCCTGCTTGCAAACAGATTTTACCAGACCATACTTGCTGGCATTTGAAGTCTTCCGCCACGATGACCTTCGACGCAAAGCACCGTAGGGACACAACAGATGTTAATTCACAGCTGGTTGTCTCCCTTGTGTTAGACGATCCGCATATAGTACGAAAGTGCCAAGTTCTCTCTCTCTCTCTCTCTCTCTCTCTCTCTCTCTCTCTCTCTCTCTCTCTCTCTCTCTCTCTCTCTCTCTCTCTCTCTCTCTCTCTCTCTCTCTCTCTCTCTCTCTCTCTCTCTCTCTCTCTCTCTCTCTCTCTCTCTCTTAAGAAACAACTTTTAAGAAACAACGTAATCTTGTAAAATCCTTAGTTAGAAAAGCACAGAAAACGCTTGCGGAAAAAGTTATCGCAGAGGGTAAAGATACCCGAAGTGTCTGGAATGCAATCAATTTGTTTTCAAAGAAGAGGAGTTCCATCAATGCTGCTACCTCTCCAGGCATAACTCCAGACGACTTCAATTCCCACTTTTTAAATATTGCTGAGTCCCTTGTACAGTCTTTTTCCAGTGACACTGATAGTTACAGTTGTTCTGATAAACTGCGCAAACACTGTGAGTCTGCAACAGGTGCGTCATTCTCCATACCTCTTATGACAGTGTTTGAAGTAGGTAAATATATTTCTACTCTAACAAGTAATTCGTGTGGCCTGGTTGGAATAAACAACATGGTACTGAAATTGTCCCTTCCATACACAGTTGACACCTTGACATTTATATTCAACCTTTCTATCAAGCAAGGTATTTTTTCCAGATGCCATGAAAGATGCTAAAGTTGTCCCCATTCCCAAATGTACAGATCCCAAAAGTCCAAACGATTTCCGTCCTATTTCAGTGTTATCACTATTATCGAAGCCACTAGAAAGACACGTTCATAAGCACCTACTCCAATTCTTGGAGAATCACCGCCTCCTCGTATCTCTTCAGTCTGATTTTAGACCTAAACACTCATGTCATACTGCCCTCGTTCACATTGTTGACTCTTGGCTCTCATCAATAAACAATTCCAAATTAAATGGTGCAGTTTTTCTGGACCTAACCAAAGCATTTGATTTAGTCGATCACAACATTCTTTTAACGAAACTTTCAGTATATAAGCTTCATTCGAACTCTATAGCTTTTTTCTCCTCCTACCTCAGTAACCGCCGACAGAAGGTGTACTCAAACGGGAGGTATTCGAAAGAAGGTATAGTGATGCACGGAGTCCCCCAAGGATCTATCCTAGGGCCTCTTTGATTTCTTTATTCATTAATGATCTACCTCTTTCCATCTCAAATCCTGAGGTTAAATGCGAACTCTTTGCTGACGATTCAACTCTGCATACATCAGACAAACGTGTAACGACGCTAAATTGTATCCTCCAGCAAAGTCTCGATGAAGTGTCAGATTGGTGTACGCAAAATTGCATGCTAATCAGTTCTTCTAAAACCAAAAGCATGTTGATAACAACCCGCCAAAAGCGTCAGCTACATCCTGCCCCTCTGAAACTGGCACTTGGCAATAAACCTATCCAACAAGTTTCCAGGCACCGCCTACTGGGAGTTGTGATTGATGACCAGCTGAACTGGTCGCCACATATCGACAGTTTGTGCAAAACCTTGTCCAGGAATGTATTTCTGCTATCTAAACTTAGACATATTCTTAGTACAAAGTGCTGTACATTGTTCTTTCACGCACACATTAAAAGCCACTGTTACTATGCGTCTTCTTTGTGGGACGAATGCAGTGAACTTCATTTTAAAAAACTAAACTCGCTGTATCGTCGTTCAGTTAAGTTAATTATTCCTAACCTTATTTCCACGGCCGAGAAAATGAAATCCCTTGGCCTGCTTACACTGAAGGAACAACTCAAATTTAACAAATGCATCCTCATGCACAAAATATTTCATTATCAAGCCCCGGAATATCTGCGCATGATATTTAACTTCAGCCCTCGGCATCAACAACATACGAGGAATGACTTGCTTCACTTACCCCGCCCACGGATAGATCTCTACAAGTCAAGCCTTCTATTTTCTGGTAGTTCTGTCTGGAACTCATTGCCATTAAACATTAAATCATTTTGCGATAAACCCATTTTAAACGTGCATTGCACACTCACTTCCAATCAGCGTGACTTCACAGTTTGCCATATAAAATTAATTCTGCTGATAACACGTAAACGTCAAATATTTTTCTCTTTCTCCTTAAATTTGCTACCTGATCATCTATTGTCTTGTCGGTGTCACTATACGCTATTGATGCTGCTGATTCTATGATTCTATGATTCTTAGATGAGTATAATATTATTGCTGTGCACACGTTTCGTTCTCTTGCTTTTTGCATCGGAGGCAGTTACAAATTCTCCATGGTGTTTTTTTCCCCCGTAGTTTTTCTTCCTCTTCTTCTTCTTCTTCTTATTATTATTATTGTTGTTAGTATTTGCATGCTCTGTTTATTTTCCTGTTATGTTGTTTGTTTACAGGACAGCTTGTAAGACAGGCATTGAGTTGCCTAATAGCTTTATCCTGCATAAATAAAGATTCATCATCCATGATCTCTCTCCGTCTGTGACCTGTTGACCTGAGGGTGTACGCCGAGAGAATGAGGTGTGTTTGTGTGTGTATGTGCAGTGTGTGTGTGTGTGTGTGTGTGTGTGTGTGTGTGTGTGTGTGTGTGCGTGCGTGCGTGCGTGTGTGTGTGTGTGTGTGTGTGTGTGTGTGTGTGTGTGTGTGTGTGTGTGTTACTGTTATATTTGTTGTAGTGTGTAGCAAAGACAAGATTGAAAATAGGTCTGTGACCTCATGCTAATCCGCTTTTATCCTTGTAAAATAAATGATTTCATTTTATTTCATCTCTCTCTCTCTCTCTCTCTCTCTCTCTCTCTCTCTCTCTCTCTCTCTCTCTCTCTCTCTCTCTCTCTCTCTCTCTCTCTCTCTCTCTCTCTCTCTCTCTCTCTCTCTCTCTCTCCCCCTCCCCCTCCTTCTCCTCCCGGCTTTCTCTAAGCGTGCAAAATGTCTTGATGTGAAGTTTTGATAGGCTGGCATATGTAACCATCGGATGTCTATATCTAGAATCGCGGGTCAGGTGAATTGGTGTGGAATAATAAACAGCCCTGCGCATCTGTCTGCGAAGTGCAGCGCACGTATTTGTCTGGGCACGGCGTTTATTTGGACGCAAAGGACGCAGAATGATCGAGATCCTAAAAAGTAGGCCTACACGTACTAACAGAAGGAAAGTCTACGCGGCACGCTTACTGCCACGTGTGCAGTGAAGCGAGTGAGTGAGTTACCACATTTAGCACAGACACACTACAGTAGGAGGTGATCGACCATGATAATTCAAGGGTAGTGCCAAATTAGCTTGGCGCCTTCAGCCTTCAGCCTGCAACTGGTACATTGTCGTTAGATGACACTGACCTCCAAAATTTGAGAAATGCGGCCTTGGTGTTAAATGGGTTAACACGTTGAGACATAGTTAAAAATCAGAATCAGAAATTTTTTACCGTCTTGGCACTCACTGGTTATGTTAGGCAAAATAACTCAACAACAACAACAGCAAGAACAGCAGCCACTGCTTCACGAACAACTGCAACAACAAAAACAAATGCAACAACAACTACAACTGCAACAACGACAATTGCAACAACTGAAACTACAACAGTTACAACAACTAATAATACAACAATTACAACAACTGCAACAACAACAACATTAACCGCAACAACAACTGCAACACCAACAAACTGCAACAATAACAAAATACAGACCAAAACAGGTGACTGACGAGCATGTTAAATGCGGAGAGCAACCCACTGAAGAAAGAAACACGCTTAGAACTTTTAACCCATTCAGCCCTGACGCACTACAGAAGGAGATGGGTCAAACATGATAATTCAAGGGTAGTGCCAGATTAGCTTGGCGCCTATCGGCGCCAAGCTAATCTGGCACTGCTCTTGAATTAACATGGTCGATTCCTCGCCTGCAACTGGTGCATAGTCATTAGATGACACCTCCAAAATTTGGGAAATACGGCCGTCGGGCTGATTGAGTTAAAAAAAAAAACAGTTACATTTACAAAACAAGTTAATAATATTTCAGGTTAAAAACAACAACAACAACAACAACAAAAACATGTTTCAAAATAGACGTACAACTAGCTCACAATTTGCAACTTATCTTTTTGTGATGGGACCATGCAACTGAAGGTATGACGTGAAACAGCAACCATAAAAACCGCTAAATACAAGGGGCACATTTCAATAATAACCTTATGATGAAACACAATATTCACAACTACATAAATATGTTCTGTAACAGTTTGCCTGTCGGGCTAGGACATATTACATTAAATGTTTAAATTACAATGTTGCTATGTTAAATATTGTTCTTATTTTCTGCGATATTTCTAACCCAACATTATTTTATTTTGTCTGAAGAAACAGAGCATTCCAAAAAAGCATGCTGAGCAGAGACAGGTTTTAACTCATTCGAGACGTGCCGCCTCCGGATAGGCGGCTTATGCCGCGTATCCGGAGGCGGCACGTCTGGAATGAGTTAAACACTCGTGTGTGTGTGATGTCTTTTGAAAATTGTACTTTCCAAGAATTTATTGTAATTTGTAAATTGAAGACGTTGTTTCTCGTGAACATTACAGAAGTTTTTATTTTATCTTTGTAAATATAAATGTTGTAAGCACGTATCTAAGATCGTAATTTTAAAAGGTGGGGGTCGGGGATGTTGTGGGGGGGGGGGGAGGAGGGGGAGGAGGGGTCACGTGTCATTGGATTTTCCCTTATAGGGACTGGGCGTGGTTTGTGGCCGGAGCACGCGTTATTTGCGTTGCACAGTTTCAGTTTGTAAGCACACGTAATAGGGACCCGAGTGCCCAGTCCCTATTAGGTATAGTCCAATGACCCGTGCACCCCCCCCCCCCGCCCACCACCCCATCCCCCCAACCCCACCCCACCCCCCTCCACCCCCACCCACCCCCCCCCCCCACACACACACACAGTCACCCCCTCCCCCCTCCAGGAGTCCAGCAATAGAAAGGAACAGATGGAAGACGTGAACGGACGGAAGTGAACGTTTCGTTTCATATACTGACGAGCAAAAGAAAAGCGACAGTTTTGGAATCACTTTAGTGTTTCCGATAATTCCAAAAATGTCGCATTTCTTTTGCTCGTCAGTATAGTGTAGAAGTCGAACAAAATCGACCCAGGGCTATAACAAAAAACATTTTTCTCAAAAGAAAACCTTGGGATAAAACTCGCCATCCGTGTGCAACCCCCAAAACCAGTTTGCGTCAAATGCGCGAACCGTACCGAAACCAATTTATATAAAAAGCACCCACCGCATAAAAAGTACTGTCGTCTCCGGCATCCCAGAGTATTGACAGAGCGGTATGAATTTATGGCCATGCCCCTGTTGCGGGCACTTACTTGGAGCGAGTCCCATGCGAGGGTCATATTCACAGCATAACCAATCCCTCAATCTTCGCCGCCCAGCTCCAAGGGGCATAGATGCTCAGGTCCCTGGGGCCGCATGGACTTGAGAATTCTTGCCTCTTGCTTGCAGAGATCTGGCTCCGTCGCCCTAAAATGAGGGATCGTGAGCTTTGAAAACAGTGATTGTGGACTTTTCTGGGAGCTGGGAGTTTTATGAGGGGGGATTTTTCCTCAGCTACTTCATCATGCTTAAATGTGACGGGCAAAAAAAAAAAAAAAAAAAAAGTGAAAACCACCCAACTGCAAGAGGCAAAGAACCACATGACTCTCTCGCAGATGCGGGGGCTCATGTGGTTCTTTGCCTCTTGCTGACCCTATTCAGTCGTGTCCGTGATCCTTGCACTGATTTTTTTTTTTCAAATTTAACCTGCTTTCAAAAGCATATTTTGCATCCAGTGGCAGGGATGACAAGGAGATCCATGCAATTTATTTTATGCCAAGCGCTGCATAGAATGCCATGATCCAACTACATGTGTGTGATGTCGGTTGTTTAGATGTTTTCATAACTGAAGTGAGCCAGCTTTTATAAGAACCTCTAAAGGCTGGCAGAAAACACATACTGACGAGCAAAAGAATATGTGACATCAATCGAGTCATCGGAAACACTGACGTGTTCACTGACGTGTTTCCGATGACTCAAATGATGACGCATTTCTTTTGCCCGTCAGGATATTAATTATACAGCAGGTTTACATTAAAAGCACATTAACACACGATTGCCTCAGAAAGTGCCAGTAGACTGGCCAAAACAAGCTTTACCTTTCAGGGACGCACGCACGCACGCACGCACGCACGCTCACACACACACGCACGCACGCACGCACGCACGCACGCACGCACACACACACACACACACACACACACACACACACACACACACACACACACTGTTTTATGTCGATAACATGCAGGCTTATGAATAGGGTTAGGGCACATACCTTCAGTCACGGGAGAAAATGTCACGGTAAACGACAGCGATTTCGCAAGCATCCACCCATTACAAGATAACGGCCCGATGCTTTTTGGTTGGTGTTCTGTTCGCATGCAAACTCGTATCTGACGTTTTAGTTGTTCCGAGGAAAAAAAACACCAAAAAAATGTTGTTTCTTATGTTGTTTATTTTTATGTTGTTTGTTTGTTTGTTTGTTGTTTGGTGGGGGGACCGGGGGGGCGGGGGCGGGGAGGGGGCGGCGGGGGGGGGGGGGGGGCGGGGAGGGGCGGGGGGGCCGGGGAGGGGCGGGGTGGCGGGAGGGGGGGGGGGTCTTTTGCCGGCAGAATATGTGATCCGAGGCTTTCTTCACGTGACAATTGTGAGCATTTCCTGTTGAGTTGTGGATTCCAGATTTCGTCAAAAAATTGGGGAAAAATTCAATGGAGGCAACTGCATGATTTTGCGCCAAAAAGTCACTTACAAGGTTGCATGCGAACACCATCGATACGCTGACTTTCAGTTTTCGTTTAGTCCACTACAAGAACTCCGCTCTATAAATTCCAGCAGACACAACAGAACTTGCACATTTAACGAGGAATAACACTCAGTTTGAGGTAGAGCTAGAGTCTAACTTTGCCTGGCAAGAGGTGTAGATTCTCATGAGCCCCTGCTTTGCAGGGGCTCATGAGAATTTACGCCTCTTGCAGACGTTCCGGGCTGGGGCAAAGGCCGCTGATGTGATCAATACTGCTCAGTTATCACCTGCCTCCAGTGTTTCACATCAAGAGGGGAGAAATTGCCTCGATTTCCCCCGTACACGTTTCACCCGCCTATTTTAGAGGGCCCCTCTACTTGATATACCTTTTATGCCGGCAAATTACCTCGACGTGGCCGGAAGTCGCACGCAATCAGCCAATCATCGACGCTGTTTCAAACGGCTTGCGATGTAAGGGAAATCACTCTAGCGTTTTCCCTCCGACGGGGTTATTTCCAGATGGGAAGAGCAGATTTGTGCGGTTTGTGGGGTGTGAGGGGGGAGATTGGGAGCCTGATACCATGTGTTGCAAAAATTATAGACTATGTTTAACCTATCAGTGGCGCAGGAAAGTGTCCAGCGGAGGTATATCTCAACTCTTACAATAGCAAACGACCCCGGGTTGGGGGCGGATTTGTGTATACCGGGAGGGAGGTGTGTACCCAAAGCAAACCTTAATAGTCCGTATAATTATTATTTCGTCTTGGACTGTCTGCTACATATTTGTACATGGCCTGCGGGCGACTGAGTGCTCATAGGGAGAGATACATGCTGTAACCGTTTGTCCAGCGCTGAGTCATAATTTCCATTGCAATAAAGAACCCAACAGAGAACGAAACACGCTTAGAAATGTCAGTTGCAACATAATTGTGTTGTAACTGTCAATTCTAAACAATCCAGACCAAAAAGGTGACTGCCAAGCGTGTAATATGCAAAGAAGTACCCAACGGAGAAAGAAACACGCTTAGAAAAGACGGGTACAACACAATTTATTAATATTTCGGGTAAATACCCTTTGTCAAAATAGACAAACAAACAAACAGAGAGATTAGCCGCTACTTATCTTCATTGGCAAAAGTAATGTGGCAACTGAAGGAGGTGACGTAAAATAAAAGAAAAGGAAGAACAAAAGTGCGGAAAAAGTAAAAGTGACGTCAACGAAAAATCGTAAGAGAGAGATTCGGAAAGAACCTGAACACGAGAGACAAGAGTGTGTGCAAGCACGTGCAGGAGCAAGCAAAAGAAAAGGCGTGTAGGTGAGGCCAGAGAAAGAGAGAGAGAGAGATAACCAGAGATAGGTGAGGTTGGCGCTGGTTGATATGTACATTTCCCTTGGGGACTTTCTCAGCGCTGGCCGTGCGTTTAGTTGGATCCCTGGCCCTTCCCTGTCGGGCGCCCGGTCTCCGGCTCACGGAGTGATACGCGTTTTTGGGGCGGGGCGATCGTGTGCATCCCTTGGGGATGTATGTGGTCGTCTTGTTGCGTGCCTGTGTGTTTTTCTTTGGGCTGGTGGGTGCCTGTTGGGTGGGGTTGGTGGCTCTGGCTGGTTGTCTTCCGCCCCCACCCCACCCTTTTTTTTTCTTCCCTTCTTCCCCTTCCTCCTTCCTCCTCCTCCCCCCCTCCCCCCTCCCCGCCCTCGTCTCTGTCTGTCTGTCTGTCTGTCTGTCTGTCTGTCTGTCTGTCTGTCTGTCTGTCTGTCTCTCTCTCTCTCTCTCTCTCTCTCTCTCTCTCTCTCTCTCTCTCTCTCTCTCTCTCTCTCTCTCTCTCTCTCTCTCTCTCTCCCCCCCCCCCTTATTTTTTGAGTTACCCTTGAAGACGGTTTCACAACTACCTACTCTCCACTTATACCAATATTCTCTTACTGACTTTGATTATTTGTTTTGTTTCAATGACTTATTACTTGTGTACCGTGCTAAATGCTGGGGTTTTTTCCCCGGGGTCCTCCCGTTTTTCCCCGAGGTAGTCCTCAACTTGAAGGTGATATGAAGTTTGCCTTCGGGTTGGTGTTTAGCAGGCTTTGTGTATTAGGCACTCAGCCTACTTCGTGCCCAAGGGTACTCCCCGTTCGTTCTCTCTCTCTCTCTTTCTCTCTCTCTCTCTCTCTCTCTCTCTCTCTCTCTCTCTCTCTCTCTCTCTCTCTCTCTCTCTCTCTCTCTCTCTCTCTCTCTATCTCTCTCTCTCTCTCTCTCTCTCTCTCTCTCTCTCTCTCTCTCTCTCTCTCTCTCTCTCTCTCTCTCTCTCTCTCTGGCCTCACCTACACGCCTTTTCTTTTGCTTGCTCCTGCACGTGCTTGCACACACTCTTGTCTCTCGTGTTCAGGTTCTTTCCGAGTCTCTCTCTTACGATTTTTCGTTGACGTCATTTTTACTTTTTCCGCACTTTTGCTCTTCCTTTTCTTTTATTTTACGTCACCTCCTTCAGTTGCCACATTCCTTCTGCCAATGAAGATAAGTAGCGGCTAATCTCTCTGTTTGTTTGTTTGTCTATTTTGACAAAGGGTATTTACCCGAAATATTAAAAAATTGTGTTGTACCCGTCTTTTCTAAGCGTGTTTCTTTCTCCGTTGGGTTCTTCTTTGTCAATTCTAAGCGCATTTCTTGCTCTGTTGGATCGTCTCTGCATTTTAGACGCTTAGCAGTCACCTTTTTGGTCTGGATTTCGTATTTTCCCTTAGTATGTGCGCCAAATCATTATTAGCCTTGTCTTTGTAAACGTCCTTTATAACTTGGTCGAATATAGTAATTTTCAGAGCTCCTAATACACCTGTTCTATGTGAATAAGTTGGCTTAAAAACAAATATCGGACGTAACAGCAAACAAATGCGGATCCCCTAACGTTTTAAGTTATATCCGATTTTTTTTAAATACTGTATTTATTGTAACAAGAGCTGCACTTTGTCCCTTGACCGTTGGGTCTGCAAGAGGTATGACCCAGATATACTTTCATACTGGAAGGTGTCGCTCTAGTGCAGGCCCATGGCCAAAGGATACTCTGGCCCAAGTGCACTTGCATACTACTACTACCAATAATAAATAATACCGTTATTATATAGGCGCTTTTTCTCAATTTTTGGGCGAATCGACTCAAAGCGCCGCGAACTGAAACCCAACACGCACACTCACGTAACAGACACGGATTTACGCCATTTAAGACAAACACAGTACAAGAAAGGCGAAGGGCCAGTTCAGCTACTGAAGTTACAGAGATTTTTGATCGCTTGTATTTGAAATTTGTAAAGTGGCCTGAAACCGGTACCAAATTGTGGGAGGTACGGGGGTGGGTGGGGGGTGGAAGAACCGGAGTACCCGGAGAAAGAACCCCCGACGTACGGGAAATGCCAAGAGAAGACATTGTCTAAATCAAAAAGGAGGTATGGGCAAAGATAACTCTGGTCATCCCATGTCCAGAGGAGGTATGGCCTTGCCATGCCTGGCCCCGGAGTTCCTACGTCGCTGTCCTTTCACAGTCACTGGACATGACCTGCATCTTTGAAACCACAGTAACTGAAACCCTGATGACATATACGTCTTAAGGAACGCAGATATAATGAACCACGCAAGATGCATAGATCTTCATGAACCCCTGCGTCAGCGGGGGTTCATGAAGATCTACGCCTCTTGCAGTTGGGTGGGATTAGCTGCGGGTTAATATCCTCTACTTCCGCGTACTGCGAGGTATTTTTTAGTTTATTGTTGTGCTTGTGTTCGCGGAAATAGGACAATTTTGATCAAGCTATTTCGAACATTGATGGTGGCGCGTATCACAGAACCCTTGCTGGGAAGACAACTAACTAGATTTTGCGCATATTGTGAGACCAGATTGATGTGATCTCGTATTCACAATCAATAAAATGAGTTACGGCAACATCTGCGTCATACGCAATTATGACGGTGTGGGTTTTTTTTTTCTGCTTAATTCGCGGTGCAAGGTGCTTTATTTGTGTCCCGTCGACAGATCTGGGGGGTCGGTTAGTCCATCTTACCAGGTGGCCTTAAATGTTGTCGGTGTATGTTTGGTTACTTGGTTGGTAGGTTTGGCTGGTTGGTTGGTTGGTTGGTTGATTAGTTGGTTGTTTGATTGGCTGGTTCTGAGTAAGTAGTTCCTGGTACACGCTTTTCATTTATTTTTTTTTTCTTCTTGATTTGATTTGGGTGAAGTGGGGAATGAGACTGCAATGCTTTAAAAAAAAAAAAAATCAGCACCCATCCCTTGCCCCCCCCCCCACCCCCCCCCCCCGCCCCACTCCTCCCCTTTCCCCCACCTCTTTCCAGCTTGCAACTCCACGTCTTGAGCAACAGATTCCCCGCCAAAACGCCTGAGTGCGAGCCTACTTTGCTGCCATATAAATCAGCTTAACACGTGTCAACAGCCAGTTTCCAAAATTGTTTTGTTGGGGACTGGGCTCCTTTAGCACGAAAACAGCGGCAGTGATAATAGTGATGAAGAAATAAAAAGGTGAAAAAAAGTTTATTTGGTCGAATAAGTTTTAACCCTTTGGCTGTCGGTAGCGGTTGTTGTCGCGATGATTCCTGTCGGAATCATCGCGACAACAACCGCTACCGACAGTCACAAGGTTATCCCTTTCACTGCCAGTGCAGTGATCGCAGATCTTTTGCTAATTCGACGCCAAAGAGCCCCAGCCATCGTGGGAACATGAATATACAGTGGTGTCAGCAAGAGGCATAGATCCTTATGAGCTCCAGAAATTGTCAAAGGCAAAAGTTATTGGTTAGAGGACCAGTTTTCAAACTTGCCGTGGCTACATCGACACACAGACAGGGAGACTCGGGGTCTGGTCAACGTTTGTGGTACACCGATACATCCCGATAAGCAAACGGTCCGTGGGTCCACGTCGCCAGCTATGCGCGGGCCACCAGCGGCCGACGACAGCCCGATGGTCTTTGCTTGCTGGGATGAGCTGGCATGTAGCATGTTTTCAAATCAGCTCAGCTGACTTAGCAGATTCAGTATAATAAATTGCACCATCATGTCATTTTTCACTAATATCATGTCATGTCTATAAAATGATGTGGGAACAGCATGACGGCAACGTGGAGATTTCCAGAACGCAGTCTGACAGTCTCATTTCGAAGGCTATATTTTTCTCTTCTTTTTTGTAATTGTCCAACGCGTGAGAAAATAAAATGCGTTTTCATGCAGGTATCAAAAGGCTGAAACGGGTAAATGGTTACTGTCAGTACTTCTCCTTCTTCGCCTTATGCATTCTAGACATCTGGCTATTCCTAAGTCTTCAGCCGAGTCCGATTTGGTGAATGTAGTCTGCAGTCAGTTTTAAAACGGCAGTGGTGCATGTACTCCCACAGTTCTGCCCTGTCAAGGCAAAGCTGGTGAGTCCATTTTTGTGAAAAGCTATATTTTCATTGTGATACAATGAAAATCGTGCTTTTCACAAACGTGGACTTACTGTCTTTCGCTTTCACGAGACACAACCTCTTATGGTCGTCTGCTCCTTGGGGACCATGCCGAAGTCCGCAGCGCGTGTTGTATTGGGCAGTGTTGAAGGCCATTCTCCGCGGTCTGGTTTCCTGTTCCACAGAGACAGTCGCTTGTACGGGATGTCATGGCTTTAAAGCCTTTTACTGCCGAGAAAAACTGAACGTCACTCAACTGCAAGAGGTATAGATCCTCATGAGTCCCCGCATTGCGGGAGCTCATGAGGATCTATGCCTCTTGCTGAAACCGCTTTGTATCCATGTCCGCTTAAAGGCTGAGGACCTTCGACGTTGAATTTACAATGATTTCAAAAACACAATCTGAGTCGACTGGCGGTGACGAGGTTTAAATGACTTTCTTTTGTCAGTGTCAAACACCAGACAGTAATAGCTAAATAATTACAATATGATGTTAGGGGTTTCACTTTTACATTTTTCACAAATTATGTCTCTATTTTAACTCTCCCCCTTCCCCCTTCCCTCCTCCCGCTTCCCCCCTTCACCATTTCCTTTTCAGAGATGTCACGCTTTTCATCAATGTGAACTAGATATTACCAGGCACGGATGAAACATTACGGGAGAAGGAGAGCATTTTTGTCAGTCCCAAACTGAACGACCAAAGCATGCTCATTTTCGCCAGCGAGTCCAAAACTGATGGCCTGCGCCCGAGCATAAGCGCGCGCTGCACTTGTTTCGCGTTGATAAATGGCGGCGATCAGAAGAGAGACTAATAGCTCGGAGGTATCGGGTCGGAAATGATAGAGGGGTGAAAAACTCGCTATCTCCGCCCGCAAACTCCTGCCGGCACGGCTCCTGGGGGACGCTGATTGGCCCGTTTCACGGTAAACTGTGGGGGAAATGTCATGATTTACCGCCCCTTGGTCGACTCTCGGGTCGCGGAGTTGTGATTACACCGGCACCTGATGGCTACTCCGCAGAAAATGAAACGAGCGTGGCATATCTGTGGTGGACATTTTTTATTTTCCTGGCTGCAAGAGAGGTAGATTTTGATGAGTGGCAGTGGCACGAGCACGAATCTAAAAAGGAATGTTCACATTTGCAAGAGGCATAGCTTTTCATGTGCCCCTGCGAAGCAGGGGCTCATGAAGAATCTATGCCTCTTGTTTACTTGAAATTGCATGTGGACCTGTTAACGTCCCTACTATAGGAGGAAGATCAGTTATCGAGGGACTATGTCCGAGAGGCGAACAGAGGTGGTGGGCCAGATTTTGCAGACAGCTATGACTTTTTGTGTGTGTCGATGAGCAGTAGCTAAAGTCCGGAGGTTTTGCAGTGTTTCTTGTCGCCACAATTTCTTTGGACTTTTCACTGACTCCTTTCATGTTGGCGCCATTCTTTGGGAACTTTTATTCCTTTCTTGTCGGCGCTGGTCCTTGAAACATTTTTGATAAAATATATTTTCTGCAGTCACAGGCGGTGTGAAATCCACGACTTATTACGTATGAGGAAGGCAGGCATATGTATATACAGGGACGTTCTCTGTTGCTGCCAGGATCATGAGAATCTTGGCGGATGGGTGAAAGGCTGTATGATTCAGCTTGAATCTCGTCCGAAAGGTCACAGGTTCGAATCTAGCTGGGGTCATAATTTGTTCAGACTCTGTTCGTCTTTAAATTAAACTTTCGGTTGGACAGAAGACGTTAATCCCTAAACGTTAACGTTTTTTGTTCAGATGGAAGAGGCTTGCTCGGCGGCTGACCAGTTACCTGTCAGTCTGTCTGTCTGTCTGTCTGTCTCTCTCTCTTCTCTCTCTCTCTCTCTCTCTCTCTCTCTCTCTCTCTCTCTCTCTCTCTCTCTCTCTCTCTCTCTCTCTCTCTCTCTCTCTCTCTCTCTCTCTCACACACACACACACACACACACACACACATACACACATACGTCTCTCTCTGCCTCTGTCTGTCTGTCTGTCTGTCTGTCTGTCTCTCTCTCTCTCTCTCTCTCTCTCTTGCTCTGTATCTCTTTCACACACACATACACACACACACACACACACACACACACACACACACACACACACACACACAAACATGACTCTCTCTCTCTCTCTCTCTCTCTCTCTCTCTCTCTCTCTCTCTCTCTCTCTCTCTCTCTCTCAGCCCCTGAAATACCATCCCATTTGTCAGCTGATATATTAAATAAGCACTTCCTATCGACAGCTGAAACACTTGCTCAGTCAGCTGCAAGTAGTAACACAGAGTACCAAGTTCCTAGTGTACTGGAAAAATACTGTGAGGCCAAAAGTATACTGCAGACATTCATCATTCCTGATATTACCGTCGCTGAAGTCGGCAAATTCATCTCTAGCATGCCGAACAAAAAGTCCACCGGGATGGATGGTATAGACAACAAAATTCTGAAAATGTCACTACCATATACGGTAGAGGCACTCACTTATATCTTTAACCTCTGTATAAAACACAGCACGTTTCCAACTATTTTCAAAGAGGCCAAGGTAATTCCAATCCCTAAATCAAAAGATCTTCAAGATGTCAATAACTACCGTCCTATCTCACTTTTGTCGGCCCTGTCAAAGCCCCTTGAAAAACACATACAAAAACACCTCCTCGATTTTCTAGAAAAGGGCAATTTCATAAATATTCATCAGTCCGGCTTTAGACCGAAACACTCATGTCAGTTAGCACTGGCACAAATTGTAGACAGCTGGCTGGAATCAATAAATAAAAACCTGATGTCTGGAGTTGTGTTCTTAGACCTACAAAAAGCATTTGATCTTGTCGACCATGACATTCTCTTAAAGAAGCTATCAGCATACCATATAAGTGAAACTGCCATAGCATTTTTTAGATCATACCTAAAAGACAGAAAACAAAAGGTATATACTCATGGAAAATACTCTAAACAAGGACAAGTTAGCTACGGTGTCCCCCAGGGGTCGATCTTGGGACCTCTTCTATTTATAATATTTATTAATGATTTGCCTTTGCATATTACTAACACTGATGTTAATTGCAACCTGTTTGCGGACGATACGAGCCTCCATGTTTCGGGTAAAAAAACAGCTGACATTAACATTAGCTTACAAAGTAGTCTCAGCGAGGTTTCCGACTGGTGTAGAGAGAATCATATGGTTCTTCATCCAGGAAAAACAAAGAGTATTTTAATCACTACACGACAAAAACACCAACGCCGACCACAGCCGTTACATTTACAACTGAACGCTAAACCGATAGAACAAGTCACAGAGCGTAAATTCTTGGGAATACACGTTGACGAACAATTATGTTGGGAGACGCATATAAATACAGTCTGTAAAACCATTGCTAAAAACACTTTCCTGTTGTCCCAGCTTAGACAAGTAACGGATACACATACTCGTAAACTGTTTTTTCATGCCCATATCAAGTCTCACGTTGATTATGTCTCCTCAGTGTGGGACGGTTGTAGTGATGTTCACATGAACAGGTTAAACTCTATATATAAAAGAGCTGTCAAAATGATAGATACGCGGCCCATTCCTACCATAGACAAATTTAGACATCTAAACATTCTCGGCCTGCGCCAACAACTTAATTTCAACAAATGCATCCTCATGCACAAGATATTAAATAACATGACACCGCAGTATCTAACCACCAAATTTGTGCCACAGCAAGAACGCGAACGGTCCTCAAGGAAGAATACTTTACCCCTACCTCTGCCTAGAATTGACCTCTTTAAAACTAGTTTATCCTTTTCTGGACCGTTTGTATGGAACACTATTCCTGCACATTTGAAGACTATAGCCTCACTTGGAATCTTTAAAACGAAACTTTTTGATTACCTGATGAGCCAAACATAACAACACTGGGCATTTAAACAAACCCTGATGGTTAATACTTTTATGTAATATAATTATGCATTTATTTATATTGTTGGTGTGTGTGTGTGTGTGTGTGTGTGTGTGTGTGTGTGTGTGTGTGTGTGTGTGTGTGTGGTATAAGATGAATGTTAAGTGTTATTATTATTTTGTGTCATTTTTTAAAAAATTTTATTGTTGCATGAAATAATATGTATAAATATAATTCTTTATTATTATTATTATCTTTTAATCTATTTTATGTTGTAGATGTTAGCAACGGCAAGTTTGTAAAATGACGATTTGTTTCTGTCAAAACTTTTTACCGTTGATAAATAAAGTTTCATCATCATCTCTCTCTCTCTCTCTCTCTCTCTCTCTCCTCTCTCTCTCTCTCTCTCTCTCTCTCTCTCTCTCTCTCTCTCTCTCTCTCTCTCTCTCTCTCTCTCGTGTCCCTTTTTTTTTAATTTGGGAGGGGGAGAGGGGGGGGAGCGGTGTGTGTGTGGGAGGGGAGGAGGTGAGGAGGGGGATGTTGATGTAAAGTGGTGGTTTACAGCAGTAATCGCACTATGTAAATCCTCTACCTGCTGCGTTTGGAGGGACAGCTCATTTTCCCGCCGACCGCTAACTGGTCCTTTACTCGCAGTTTGCCTGTGGTTTACGTTGTCAGACGTCGGCGTAAGTCCTCTCATGTTGTTGCCACACTACGTTAACCCTTGCACCCCGCGCCAGGCCCACCATGGCTTCTCGTCTCCGTCATCCTCATTTTCAAGACTCACGATATTTATCGTCAATACTGGGTAGTGGAAAATAAATATCCATATATTGTCAATAAAAAGATATTCATTTTGCACGGCCGAGTATGAAATGCAAAACAAACATAATATCAAAGTGTTACTCAGATGCTCATGGACCTCTGCCCGCATGGCTCACGAGAATCTAGACTGACGACTAACAAAAATTAAACAAACATATACTGACGAGCCCCCAAAAATGCGACATTTTTGGAATCATCGGAAACACTTAAAGAGATGCGACATTTTGGGAATAATCAGAAACACTTTGATGTTTCCGATGATCTAAGAAATGTCGCATTTCTTTTGCCCGTCAGTATGGTATCCACAGAGTCAGTAAGACTGAACTGGCAATCACATAACTTAATGGTTAACAACATCCAACTGCAAAAGGTATAGATCCCAATGAGCTCCTGCATAACACACACGCCTCTTACTGTCCATTCACATCTATATTACTCAGACGGACAAGTTATTTAAGTGTCATGGTTAAAGAGATAGAATTTCTGGCCGTTGAAAAAAAGGATTAAAAAATATCGATTTCGTAAAAAAAGGTTTAGTTTGACAAGATGAAACGCATTCTCACGAAATAAATAGCGTGAAGATATGGGTTGGACACAGATCAACTTAAAATATTAATAACTTAATCAGTTATCTCAACTATATTTAGAGACGACAGAGCGCATGCAACCTAAACATAATTTCCTGTTTCATACTTTGTTTAAAAACAGACAATGTTTCTTGATTCTTAATTCATGGAACACGTTTCACATATACGTTTTTATGTTTGTTATCCTCCTGCGCTTACAAAAACTTTACACTGTAAATTCTTTATTTCCTGTCAAAGTCTTAAGGGCTTGGTCACCGTATTAAGAACATCACCCACGCACAGTCCTTTTATTTCTGTCAAAATAATTAACAGATTCAGTCTTGACACACTAGCCTACAACAGCAGGTGGATCGACCGTGACAGTTCATGGATAGTAGCAGAATATTACATTACCGTTAAGGATACAGATCAACCAAGATAGTTCAAGGATGGTGCCAGAAAAGCTTGGCGCCTGTAGGCGCCAAGCTATTCTGGCACCACCCTTAAACTATCATGGTCTGTCTCTCTCGTGACCTGTAATGTAGTCTGCAGACGCTAAGCCATTCTGTTCCGGCACCATCCTTGAACTAACATAGCCAATTTGTCGCTTAAAATGCAATGCAATCTCAGAGAACTGGTCCCAAACTTTCGAATTTTGAACGCAGGGTTTAACTCGATGTGCTGATTAACACCTTAACTGCTGAGAAACTGTGAACACGATCCATCGACAAGAGGCACTGATCCTCTTAAGTAGCCGAACCTTGCGGGGAGTCATGAGGATCTATGCCTCTTGTTGACATCACCTTAATTTGCCTCCGCGGTCCTCGGACAGCTGTGACTCATTGGCGTCGAATCAAGGAAGAGTTCAGAAACCCTGTCTGTGTCTAACCTCTTCACAACCGAGAAATAGTGTACACAATCCAACTGCAAAAGACATAGACCCTCATGAGTCCCCGCAGATGTTGGGACTCATGAGGATCTATGCCTCTTGCTGACAACAGTTTGTAGTCAAGGTCCTTGAACGACTGGAGCTCTTTGGCGTTGAAGTTTGGAGAGAAAAAAGTCAGAAACTCATAAGAGAAAATAAAATAAAATAGAGATGAGGCCTTGGCAAGGGTTTGGGGGTATTATCAATTTCAGGGAAAACCTGGCCAACAAGATTTAAATTGTTGAGCAACGCAAGCAAGGGGATGAAGCCGAGGTGATTAGACCGCTTTTGTGGATCTCTCTCTCTCTCTCTCTCTCTCTCTCTCTCTCTCTCTCTCTCTCTCTCTCTCTCTCTCTCTCTCCTCTCTCTCTCTCTCTCTCTCTCTCTCTCTCTCTCTTAAAATAGGTCACCTATTGTGTTCGTTGTTTTCTTCTTTGAAATGTTTTGTATGCTGCGTTTATTGTCCCGTTGTGTTCTGTTTTGTTTACAGGACAGCTTGTAAGACAGGCATTGAGTTGCCTAATAGCTTCATCTGCAATAAAATATTCATCATTATCATCTCTCTCTCTCTCTCTCTCTCTCTCTCTCTCTCTCTCTCTCTCCTCTCTCTCTCCTCATCTCTCTCTCTCTCTCTCTCTCTCTCTCTCTCTCTCTCTCTCTCTCTCTCTCTCTCTCTCTCTCTCCCTCCCTCACTCACCACCTCCCTCTCTCTCAGCAATTCATACCGAATTTTGTAGGAATCTACCAATACTATGTCGAAGACACAAGACACATCGAGTACTTACAGACTAAAACGTACCCATTGGTATCTCACACTCAAACAATCTTTCAATCAGCCCTGCATACTGCAAGAGACACACAGCCTGATGAGCATCTTCAGCAGCAGAGAGGCACATGGGAATTTATACCTTTTGCCGGTAAGGTTCTGCTTCGGTTACAAAGAAAATATTTTTTATTTGACAACTAACTTGCTTTTGCTGAAGAGAGGTAAATGAAATGAAACTTTTCAAAACAACAAAAGATGATGTGTGCGGAACGTTTCTCTTGTTCTTGTCCTTGCTACACACTGCAAAACCAAAATCGGTAGACTCTCTCTCTCTCTCTCTCTCTCTCTCTCTCTCTCTCTCTCTCTCTCTCTCTCTCTCTCTCTCTCTCTCTCTCTCTCTCTCTCTCTCTCTCTCACTCTCTCTCTCTCAAGAGAGAGAGAGAGAGAGAGAGAGAGAATTTTCATCCAGCATTTTCAGCATCCCGCCCAGGGCGTCGGTTTCAAACTGGACACGATTCAATCCGATCTTAAGGTGCTGGCTCAAATGAAGTTTCAACCTCCTAAAAAAAAAGTGTCATTGATAAATCGCTAGCCTCCACGCGAAAGATAGCAAATAAGAGATTGCTAGGGTTTTAGCGCTCTGCTTGCGAGCACAGCCAAATTAATCAGATCGCTTAATAGCCTGAGACGCAGGGGTGACGTGTTTGGGGGGGGGGGGGGTAGGAAAAGGGGTAATGGAGACAGTCTGGGACGAACCGTTGTATTTAACTGTGAGACCAATCAATCTTCGTCGTGTGCTGGTCTCTGATTTTGGACCTTACGACCACAGGCCGTATGGTCCAAAATCACAGACCAGCACACATTTTCTGTTTAAGTTCAATCTGTGTAGATTTTCTGGTAGGTTCAATCATTCTGTTCTATTTTCCTATCAGAGCTTGTTGTTAGTTCGGGGTTTAACTTATTCCTCGGCCAGCCGCCTCCAGATGCGGCTGGCCGCGAATGAGTTAACGTCAACGGCGCCAGGGCGATAATAGAAGGCCCAGCGGGCGGGTTATGGGGAACAGGGACAACTATTACCTATGGAGTACGACCTGAACACTGATTAATTCAGCCGCACTGTAACTGTGCCACTTTGATTTAATAGGACCATTCAACGGACATGCTCTCTGAACGAACCCGGCTTTTTGCATGGACCATATTATTTGAGCGTTTGCCATAGCAACTATTATAGCTTGACTGAATTAGGCTTAACGCTGAGCAGGCGACTATGAAGCCATCTGTGCCCCATGGAGGGAGTAACTATTTTGTGCTGGCCTGTGATTGTGGACTTTACGGCACTGCAGGTCCAAAGTCACAGGCCCACACCCTGTGTGTAGACACCAGTCCTTTGCGCTGAAGCTGTCAGTCAAACGCTCCTGAAAAAAAGGCTGACCGGAAGAAATGGACAGCAAGTCAAGGCCGAAGATCACTCAGCGCCTACGTACACCTAGATTCGTGAGTTCAATCCCCTCGCTCAAACAGACAGCTACACAGGTATACAGGCATACACTGTATCTTTAGCGGATAACCGATAGTGCAACAGAACAACAAACACACACATGTATCACAACAACTGCGCCACTTCGAGATTTCGGTGCATATTACGTCATGCTTTAAACAGCAGTTTACATGTAATTCATTCTATGATGAAAGGTATCCAACAACATATTGTAGAAAGTCGGCTTCAATAGCTTTCTTTACCCAATGTTGCCATGCGGCTAGATGTTAAAATAGCATCACAATTCATTTCTGTCTATGTCTCATTCGAAAATGATTTTAACTCATTGTGCCCGATGCACGAAATTTTGGAGTTATCCTCTGAGGACAGCATTACACTGAATTCAGGATACAGGTCGACCATGATAGTTCAAGGGTGGTGGCAGAATAGCTTGGCGCCTGTAGGCGCCAAGCTATTCTGCTACCACCCTTGAACTATCATGGTCGAGCCATATTTTGCTGTGGTGTGTCGCGGGCAGAATGAGTTAACCCGAAAAAGTAATACATGGTGTTGCCCTCGGCCTTTTTAAGCGTGTTTCTTGTTTTGTTGGGAATTTCTTTGCATTTCACGCGCTTGGAATCCAACTTGTTATTTTGGTCCAGATTTTTCAAATTGCCTGACCGGAAATTTTATTTAATTAACTCTGCTGAAAGCACCAGATCCTTCAACGTCACCGGAAGTGCGATGCATTGATTTTACCGGAAGTGGTTTAAACAGAAAAAGATTCAGTGCACCTTATTAGCCAATGGACCATTGTACGCCAATATCAAGCATATCAGTGAATCTAAAACCAGCATCCGCTTTATCGAAGGTTCGTCCACGTACTTCTGTAATTCCCATCCTCAGGGTGATCTTCCTCCGTCAGGCACGGACGCAGAGAAAAAAAATGAGGCTAAGGCAGCCAACAAGAGGCAAAGACGCTCATGACCCCGAGCTTGCAGGGGGTCATGAGCATCTATGCCTCTTGCAGATGGACAGAGGGTTCAGCCAAGCAAAGAATCTCTCCAGAACCGGTCAAGGACGGACCTACAGTGGTGGTTCAAATTAAATTAGAATCAAATCAGAAATGTCTCACGACCTACTGCAATGTTTCAAAATTAAATTAAAATCAAATCAGAATTGTCCGACTAGTTGCGTTCCTTGATCAGCGGGTGTAGTGCTCGCGATTTCCACTGCTGGACGTAAGTCACCACAGGCGTACGTGATAACATGCTTTGAGGTGATGCTGATTGTGGCAGCGGATTAAGTTATATTACTCGGAGAGTGCCTTGCACCAGACGCCTTGCCTTTTCTAGCGATTCAGTCTCATAAAGAAGGGGTCACAGGATCTGTTTGTTCACATAAAAAACTAAAATCCAGACACAAAAATTGAGTAGTGCATTTTATATTCTTGTCTGAATTGTCCATTTTGATAATTTAGGGTGATCTGCTCCAGGGCGGGATTTGGACTGCTAAAACTGGCCGATACATCGGGTTCACAATGCTGTCGTGCCTCAAATAATACGTCCCTACCTTTCCTTAATAATAATAATAATAATAATAATAATAATACATAACTCTTGTATAGCGCTGTTCTCCAGGAACACACTGGACTCAATGCGAATGCACAACAGCACTCTCTCTCTCTCTCTCTCTCTCTCTCTCTCTCTCTCTCTCTCTCTCTCTCTCTCTCTCTCTCTCTCTCTCTCTCTCTCTCTCTCTCTCTCTCTCTCTCTCTCTCTCTCTCTCTCTCTCTCTCTCTCTCTCTCTCTCTCTCTGAGACACGCACAATTATACACTACTTTAACCCACCCCATCCCTTCGCAGCACCGAACATCCTCTTTCCTGTCACAATAGATCCAGAATCAGAACAAAAGGCAGTTAGCAGTTCGCTAGGATAAAACAGTGAGTTATAGGTTAAAAGCCTGACAAAAAGTATCCTTTCGCGATCCATGTGAGTAGGCACATGTAACAGAGATTTTCTGCTGCCCTTTATGCTCCACATCTTACAGAGATTTTCTGCTGCCCTTTATGCTCCACGTCTTACAGAGGTTTTCTGCTGCCCTTTATGCTCCACATCTTAGAGGTTTTCTGCTGCCGCCAATGCTCCACATCTTACAGAGGTTTTCTGCTGCCCTTTATGCTCCACATCTTACAGAGGTTTTCTGCTGCCCTTTATGCTCCACATCTTACAGAGGTTTTCTGCTGCCGCCAATGCTCCACATCTTACAGAGGTTTTCTGCTGCCCTTTATGCTCCACATCTTACAGAGATTTTCTACTGCCCTTTATGCTCCACATCTTACAGAGGTTTTCTGCTGCCCTTTATGCTCCACATCTTACAGAGGTTTTCTGCTGCCACTGGTGGACAACGGAGGAACTCTCCTTGGTACAAATGAGATGACGCGCAGAAAAGTCTTCCTTTTTGCGACATTCAACCTTCATAAGTTGACCTTTACCTTTCGGAATACACCAATATGTGATATAAGTTTAGCTAAAATAGTTCAAGGGTAGTGCCAGAATAGCTTGGCGCCTCTAGGCGCCAAGCTATTCTGGCACCACCCTTGAACTAAAGCCGTTGGTCTATATCCTTATTTGTAAGTATTATAATGTAGCTTGCATATGACAGTGTACAAATCTTAAGCCTTTTAGCCTCAGTATGATATGGGTTATGTTAACCTTTTTGTCCAACAGTATCGTTAGACTTACTACGAACATTTATAGAGGAGACATTGCAAACTGGTAACCCTTTAATGCCAGGACTAGGACGCTTTGATTCGTGTATTTTAACCCCTCCACTGCCAAGAGAAACCGAACACGAACACGATCCAACTGCAAGAGACATAGATCCTCATGAGCCCCCGCAGTCGCGGGGGGCTCATGAGGATCCATGTCTCTTGCGAAGACCCATTCGTTTCCCTTTTCTTTGGACGGTTGTAGATTCTGGTCGTTGAGTGAAGCTCAGATTTCAGAAGCAAAATAGTGTTACGACAAAGAGATATCAATTGCGTTTGGTCCAGATTATTAAAAGTCCTCGCATCGAAGATGAGTAGAGGATGGGTGGGGTTGAAGATGGAGGAGTTAGAGGGGTCGGGAGGGGAGCCGTGAGATCGAAAGAGGGAGGAGTGCAGACAGCTACAGGTCACAGAAATGTGATTATTTGCCTCCCAGGGATACAGAGCAGATAAAGTGAGTTTTATGAAAGGCCATTTTCGGGGAAGATTCGCTGTAATGCCGGCATCATGCCGTTTTATTCTGCTTCTTCTGTTATTGAAAAACAATCGCCTTTCGCCGAAATTATTTCGCCAGTTATCTTCGAGTGCGTGCTAAGTGCGAGGATTTATTTACTTTAAATCTCATTCTGTGATTACCTGCTTTGCATCTCCGTCAACGTACGTTTATAAAAAAATAAATGAAAGTGAAAAAAGAATTTCGCTTATTTTGCCCAGTTCTGTGTGAACAGATTCGTAGCGCCTTAGCGTGAGCCGAATACTGGTGCTGCAAATGTTCATCAATTCGTATTACCCTTCAATGCCGAGGAAATGTGAACACCCCACGAGTGCAAGAGGTATAGATCCTCATGAGCCCCCGCAGTTGCGGGGGCTCATGAGGATCTATGCTTCTTGTCGGCACCATTTTTTATCCATGTTCCATTGACGGCTAGAGCTCTTTGACGTTTCAGTAAAAATCTGCGATCACTGGCACCGAAAGGGTTAATATTAATCCATTCAACACTGACACACCACAACAAGATATGGGCCAGTCATAACAGTTCAAGAGTGGTGCCGGAATAGATTGTCGCCTCAATGCACTAAGCTGTTCTGGCACTACACATGGACTACTACGGTAGATTTCCTGAAATGTAACTCAGTCTTCTGAAAACAACTCCTAATACTTCAAAATTAATATCTGTAGGGCTCAATGTGTCGCATGTTTGTTTGTTCGATTGGTTTGTTTATTTGTTTGTTAGTTTGTTTATTGATTGGTTTGTTTATTGGTCGGTCGGTCGGTCGGTTGGTTTGTTTGTTTGTTTGTTTGTTTGTTTGCTTATTGGTTTGTTTGTTTGTTTATTGGTTTGTTTGGTTGGTTGTTTGGTTAGTTGGTTGGTTTGTTGATTATTTGGTTTGTGGTGTGTTTTTGTGTGTGTGTGTTTTTTTTTTTTTTTTTTTTGGGGGGGGTTGGTTGGTAGGTTGGCTGGCTGGTTGGTTGGTTGGCTGGCTGGTTGTTTGTTTGTTTGTTTGGTTGGTTGTTTGGTTGGTTGATTGGTTGATTTTGGTGTTTGTTTGTTTGTTTGTTTTTGTTTCTTTGTTTGTTTGAGTATGTGTGCGCATGTCTCTATAAACAATTTTATGTCGGTCCCAAAAGGAAGGCCAACCGCACTATATATTCTTTATTTCCAAACCACGAGTACCCCTACCACCATCACCACTACACCCACTAGCCCCAATTTCCCTCCGTCACCATCCACCGAGAAACCCCCACCCCCTACCCCACCACTGCCACCACCACCACCACCACCACTAACACAACCCCCTTCGGCCCCATATTCTCCCTGCCCCTCCAAAAAGAAAACCTTGGCGAAAATGTCCGCGTCTTTATTCAAGTCACGTGACCTTCGCGCAACCGCAAACACAAAGTAATTGTGACCCGTCTCTCTCTGGCACTGTGACGGGGTCTAGGGGGAGATGTGCCGAATTGAGCCCTAAGTTAATTGGGACATGCCAGGCTTTAGAGCCAAAACGTGTTACCACTCCCTCCCTCAGTCCCCCTGTCCCTTCTGCAGGGGTCATAGATCCTCATGCGCCCCTAGACGCAAGACGCGCATAGGACAGAGGTGTAAATTTCGCATGGGTCGCTGTTGGTAGCTTTGGATTGGGCGAGTTTTCTCAGGAAGATGTATGCGAAAGCAAACGCCCTTCGAGCCGACGTCGGCCGCAATGGGCCCGCGCACAGCCGTGCGCGGGCCCACTGCGGCCGGCGTCTGCTCGACTGAAGACCTTTGCGGCTTACCGGGCACATGTAGAGTTCTCATACGTCCTTACTGCTAGCTACAAACCAGACTGAGCTTTGTCGGGAAAAAGAAGAAGTATAGTTTTCTTATGACTCAAGGCCGATGACCACGAATCGAACGAGTTGTGTGGAAGAGCCTGGCGGTCAGATTTCTCATGAGTCCCAGCTCTTTACTAGAGATAGGACCGAGTTTTGTCAAGCAGAGAACCCGTGTAGAATTCCTAACTGCTAGCCTCAAGCGGGCGAGTTTTGTCAGGTATCTGGATTTCTTTATGAGTGCCTGCTACTAGCCACAGATCGAACGAGTTTAAAGAGGCATAGATTCCCCTGCAACTATCCAGGGATGGACCGGATTTTGTTTGCTTTAGTTAACCTTTTGGGTGTCGGTAGCCGTTGTAGTCGCGATGATTCCTGCAGGAATCATCGCGACTAAAACCTCTACTGACACCCAAAGGGTTAAACACCTGGGACAGTTTGTAAGACAGGTTCTGTGTGAACCCACATCCTTGAGTTTCATCACCATCACCTTCATCATCATCATACCCTCCCCCTCTCTCTCTCTCTCTCTCTCTCTCTCTCTCTCTCTCTCTCTCTCTCTCTCTCTCCCCCCCCCCCCCCCCCTCCCGCCTCTCTCTCTCTCTCTCTCTCTCTCTCTCTCTCTCTTTCCACCTCCGCCTCCCCCCCCCTTTCTCTCCCCTCCTCGGCCATCTCACTCCGTCACTTCTTCACTCCTTTGCATCCTTCCCTCCTTTCCTCCTAGCCGCTTGTCAAGAGTGGGCCTCGGCACACAGTTTTTGCATGTGGAGAAAAGGCGATTGACGTGAAGTGCGCAGAGAAAAGGGCTTTGGAGGGGGACGCTATTGGAAGAGCAAAGAAGTCTCGGACATGGGAAAACAAGTTTCTATTTCGCAGTAAAGTTTGAATGTAGATGAGTTTTGGAAGTGCAAGCAATAATGGGTACATTTCAACGGTACGCACGAAGCCTGGTCAGAATTTCATTTCCTCGCACCAGGGCTTCTTGGCGTTGCATAATGAGCAAGAACAAGTTACGAGTACACCAAAACCTACGAAATAGTTAAGGAGATCTTCTCCAGCCATAAAGGGTTAACTCATTCGAGACGTGCCGCCTCCGGATACGCGGCACGAATGAGTTAATAGTTCGCTGCAGTGTGTATCTTCTTTATAAATGTTCTTCGTTTGACTTTCGTCAGTGCTGCGCAAAATGACGAAGTTACTTTTGTTAAAATGTGAAAATTAACTCATTGGAGACGCACCATATACGGATACGCGGCGATTCGCCGCGTATCCGTATACGGCAGCTCTCCAATGAGTTAAATGTTCTAAAAATGAAAGACTGCTTCCGCTCTTTCCTCTGATACGTAGGAGACTTCAACGGTTGGGCGCCAGAGCAGTGTTACACCTCTCAGTGTTGCGTGAGCCTATTGACATGTGAAAAGATGGGTAAGCAAGTCTTAGTTAAGGTAGGACAAAAATTAAGAACCGTGGAGAACTTTAACTTACCATATTCAAGCTTAATACGTCACGGAGGGAGATGGGTCAGCAATAGTTAAAAAGCAGTCGCAGATTAGCTTGGCGCCTGAAAAAGCTCCAAGCTAATCTAGCACTACCCTTGACGAATCTTGACCGATCCATCTCTCTCAGCTGGACTTTACATACGAAATTCACAGTTGCGAAAGTCAAAGTCGTAACTGTGAATAAGTTCCTAACATTCAAACGTCATAATAAATACCCATGCATCACTGTTACCCAGGCACGCCCCTTTGAACTATCATGGTCGTTCAATCTCCCGCAGCCTGTATGCAATGGTTTCAGGACATCACATCTGCGTACGTCGGTCTAACAATTGACAGGAAAACTGAACACTTAGACAAAAAACAAAATGGTAATGGTCCCCAATATCTATCTATCTATCTATCTATCTATCTATCTATCTATCTATCTATCTATCTATCTATCTATCTATCTATCTATCTATCTATCTATCTATCTATCTATCTATCTATCTATCTATCTATCTATCTATCTATCTATATCCCGTAGTCTTGCCGACCGTTGGGGCACCACAGATGACTTGGCAACCAGTGGCTTGTATCCTCCTTTCAAGGTCTGCTGTGAGGGTCCATGACTCGCAGGTATACAAGAACACTGAGATGACTAAGGAGCGAATCAGTCTGATCTTGGAGCAGAGTGTGATGTTTCTGTCCTTCCATATGGTCTTCAATCTTGTCAGTGCTGTTGTTGTCTGCGCAATCCTGGACAGTATTTCTGGTTGTGATCCCTCATCTGTAGCAATGGCTCCTAAGTATTTGAATTTATTAACTGTTTCAAGTTTTTGGCTTCCAATCATGATCAGTGCCCATGCCACTGGTGTTATTTGTCATCAGTTTGGTCTTCTCTGTACTGATTTCCATCCCATACGCAATGGTTCCAAACCAGTGTGAACATTGCCAAGACAAGAAGTTTTCCAGGAGCAGACATTGGAAGTGACCATGACTTAGTGATGACCTTCCGACTCCGCCTAAAGAAGGTCAACAAGCAGGGTCCCATCAGAATCAAGTTTGACCTCGAGAAACTGAAAGACCCAGAGGAAGCGGAAGCCTTCCAGGCAAAGATAGGAGGAAAATTCGCGCCACTGCTACTTCTAGGTGCAGAAGACACGGATGTGGACACACTGATCGAACTTGCGCTTTGCCCACGACATTGATGGCCTTGCAGGAACAAAGAAGGAGCTGGCTTAGCTGGTGGAAAAGCTGGACAGTACAGCCATTGCGTATGGGATGGAAATAAGTGCAAAGAAGACCAAACTGGTCTCCAATATACGTCATCGTAAATGAAGACCTCGCAATAAATACCCAGACTTCACGCTACCCAGGCACGTTCCATGAACTATCATGGACGTTTCATCTCCCGCAGCATGTATGCAATAGCTAAAGGGCCATCACATATTACGATTAATAGGAAAACTCAACACTAGAC
The DNA here is from genome assembly GCA_036245525.1 of Semisulcospira habei. Lineage (NCBI taxonomy): Eukaryota > Metazoa > Mollusca > Gastropoda > Semisulcospiridae > Semisulcospira > Semisulcospira habei. The sequence goes on along the minus strand of BTPG01000007.1, from coordinate 91,491,475 downwards.
AATGAATTGCACTGGCCTTAGAATCGCAATATTCCATCTGTCACCTTGTTTATCCGTCCAGAGGAGTCCACACTGGTTGTCTCCCCCGATTCGCTACCGCTGTAGCGGTAGCGAATCGGGGTTGACAACCAGTGTGAAAGAGGAGGTTTGGCATTTGAAATGATTATTTTGCTATGTGTTCGGCTTCCCGGGATTATTCCGAAAAGCCTGCAGCCGTAAGACTTCCGGCCGCATATGGCTTCGGACCAAATAGGGATGTATCCGTTCAAATCATCACTCAGCGGGGATTAAACCTTAGATGATATTAAATTTAGGGAAAAACTTGATTTATTTTATTTTATTATATATATTTTATTTTATTTTATTTTTATTTTATTTATTTTATTTTATTTTATTGTGGGACTGAATATTAACTCACGACGTTTGTTTGTAGGGGTACTGCACGTACTGTAAGTTCATTTGGAAAAGTCGATAATCTGTGTTGCAGTAGTCCTTTCTTATTGTATTTCTTTCTTTGTTGGGACTTTTTTTTTTGTATTTTGTAAATTTAGCAGTCGCTGTTTCTGGTCTAGACTTCAGCTTAATGGCTGTACGTGGAGGATGCAATGTTTAATGTTCTGCAAATGTAGAGTTCAGTGGGTATTTGAGTGCAGACTGTCGACTGGTGGTGGTGGGGTGGGGGGGGGGGGGGCGGAGCGATGAAAAATACAGAGGGAAATGTATTAACTTCTTCACTACCGATAAAAAGCTGCATGCGATCCGACATGCAAGAAACACAGATCCTCATAAGCCCCCGGCAATTGCGGCGGTTCATGAAGATCTATGTCTCTTGCTGACTTCATTGCGAGCCCATGTTCTTGGGAGGGCTGGGTCACTAAGGCGTTGCCTTAACCCATTTTGCCCGCGACGCACAACAGCAAGATATGACTAGACCATGACAGTTCAAGGGTGGTGGCAGAATAGCTTGGCGCCTATAGGCGCCAAGCTATTCTGCTACCACCCTTGAACTATCATGGTCGATCTGTCTCTTGAATTGTATTGCAGAATTCAGAGGATAACTCAGAAATGTGGGTATTTCGTGCCTCGGGCACAATGAGTTAACGATTTCAGAAACACAACCTGCGACCACCGGTAGGGAAACGCATTGAAGACCTACTGCCTGTATGCAAAATCAGTTATCGCTGACTCGGGGTCAGGAAAAAAAAGTACTGATGGCACTCTATAATATAGCTCCACAGATTAATCAGACGAAAAAGACCTACGAACCACGCCGGTTCTCCCTCTCGACTCGCTACCAGTGGTAGCGAAATGATGGAGGCAACCAGTGTGAATCATTGTGACAGTCAGTGCGCATAAAAATATGACTGATTGCTCGCACTGAGGTGCACGACGTTCAGAACAGCCGAACGAGCAGACATCTACTGCACACCAACGAACATCTAACAAGTCCGGATCTCTCGTCCAGCTCTTTCCATCTGCAAGGGGCTTAGATTCACATGGACCGGCAGTCGCATGGGGGGGGGGGGGGGTAGGGGGGAGGGGGGGCATGAGAATCGATGCTTCTTGCTCAATATAATAATAATAATAATAATAATAAATAATAATAATAATAATAATAATAATATAATAATAATAATAATAATAATAAGTACTTGTATAGCGCCTAAACTCGGATTAGAGCTCTAGGCGCTTAACAAAAGCCTGTTGTACAAAAATAACTAATTACAAAACTACAAACAAAACACAATTTAAAAAAGTAATTTATATATATATATAATTATATATATATATAATATATATATATATATATATATATATATATTATATATATATATATATATTATATATATATATATATATATATTATATATATATAATTATATAAGTTATTGATCGGAGGGGTTCACTACACGGACCTTTGTAGGCCTGAGGGAGGTCAAAGGAATCATTGTACCCCAAAGGCCGAAGGCCTGAGGGGTACAAAGGTTCCTTGACCTCCCGAAGGCCTACAAGAGTTCCTTTGACCTCCCGAAGGCCTACAAGGGTCCGTGCAGCGAACTCCTCCGACCAATAACGTATTTGTTTTCATTCCTCCACTATTTTCGTAAAAGAAATCAAAACGACATCTTGCGATCTGGATCACGCCAGACATGACTGACGTCAAAGGAATATACCTTTATACATAATAGATTTATGACGTAATTTAAAATATATCATGACGTAGTCGTCTCCAGTACTGAGTGTGCTTGTCGTTTCGAACAACACTAACTAACTTTGTACTTTAGAACGTTTGACGATCTTTTATAGAACAAAACTGGCATCCAAGATGCGTCATCGAGTGAGCTACAAAACGTCCGCCATTTTTCGCTACAGGGTTTTTTTTATATCATGGTCACATCAGTGGTACGTTTTGCGCTAAAGTGACTGGTCGTGTGACGTAGGGAGGAATATATATATATATATATATATATATATATATATATATATATATATATAATATATATATATATATATATATATATATATATATATATATATATATATATATATATATATATATTATATATATATAATTTTTCATTAAATTCTGAGAATGCTCTTGCTACGCTAATGCCATGGAATTCCATGCTGGTAAGCTTACATTGTGTCATCAGGACATCAGCTGTCCTTTTTGTGACTGCATCGCCTTCTAGTTCCTTTCTAGAACTATTAGGCGATGCAGTCACAAAAAGGACAGCTGATGTCCTGATGACACAATGTAAGCTTACGAGCCTGGAATTCCATGGCATTAGCGTAGCAAGAGCATTCTCAGAATTTAATGAAAAATTACGTCCCTTGAGCTATTCTGATTGAGTGCATTTTTTGACTTTGGGCGACGCCTTTGTTAAAAGTAAAGAATATATATATATATATATATATATATATATATATATATATATACTTGGAATGTGAAGAAAGAATCCACATACACCACGTAGTTTAGGAAGAGTTACACTTTTATTCTTTGCACAAAGTTTCGCCCTCTCCGAGCGATTTCAGTGGAATGCCCAGCGAACAGGTAAGAACTAACTAGGTAAGAAAACATGATTTACGTGTGAGAATGTAGTGCGTCAAAATATATACAGAATGTACACACATGCACTTTCAATTTCTAAATTATCGTACTTCTTTTTTATATATATATAGACCAACGCCGGTATAAAAGCACGTGCATAAGTTCGTGATATTTAGTGCGTCACTATTGATGACATGAAACTTTTATGAAACACGAGTATTGACACGCAGTGTGCAGAGGAAAAAATGTCGCAATGAAATATTTATAATAATAACGTCATCATCAGCATTAACACCATCATCATTAGTAGAATTTTCAAACGTGCAGTCAAGAAAAACCTAAGTTCAACCTCCGAATCTGGTTCGCTATAGATTTCTCTCTCAAACTCAAGCTACCCTATCCCTCCCTTCATTATCCCTCTACCCCCCGCCCCCCCCCCCTCCCCCCCCCCCCGAAAAAAAGAAAGAAAAAGCCATAGATTTTCTAAGTTCAACTAGTCACGAATCTCTCCATCTCTCTCTCTCTCTCTCTCTCTCTCCTCTCTCTCTCTCTCTCTCTCTCTCTCTCTCTCTCTCTCTCGGGTCTGCCCTGGGGGACTTGGGTGGGGTTAGGTATTTTTTAGTTCCCAGGGTCACCCTGGTCAGCCCCACAGGGTGGGTTTCTCTCTCTATTCTGGGGCATGTGTTTCTGTCTACCCTTTGTCCATTCACCTGTATTTGCCTTTTTAAAACTCTCCCTACTGTCTGCACTGCCTGTAGCTCTTGATATTGGATGTGTGTTGCTAAATGGTTTTGGCTTTATTTGGGCCCCATGTGTTGGGTTTATTTAATGTATTTGACCGGCTGGCGACATACATTCAATGTTCTGTTTATTATTATTATTTTTTTTCACAAGCAGTGCAGGCACGTCCTGAGAAAGCCTTGTTGCTGTCGGGACGTTAAGCAATGTACAATCAATCTTTTAATTTCTATTTTTTTTCCCTCTGAGTGGTGGTGGTGGGGGGGGGGGGTAGAGGGGGGATGGGTCTTTTTACTTACATATGTTTTATTTTTTGATGTATCGTCTGATGTATTTTTATATGTGTAGAGTAGCAGGACAGTTTGGAAGATAGGCATTGCTATGCCTAAAACTTTTTATCCTGAATAAAAACGTTTCATCATCATCTCTCTCTCTCTCTCTCTCTCTCTCTCTCTCTCTCATCTCTCTCCTCTCTCTCTCTCTCTCTCTCTCTCTCTCTCTCTCTCTCTCTCTCTCTCTCTCTCTCTCTCTCTCTCTCTCTCTCTCTCTCTCTCTCTCTCTCTCACACACACACACACACACACACACACACATTTATCATAGAACACCAACTTCTAGGCTGCAGTATAAAGCACGTGCACAAGTTCGTAATACGCCATTGCTGATGACATAAGAAGATCATGTATTACTACCATGGTGATGCAATGTTAGCAAGGTATTTATATTTTATATATACTGTTACATCATCATCAACATTAACGCCATACTTAGAACTTACACACATGCATTTCCAAGAAAACTGAAGACTTAGGAAATCGTATACAAACATGCGATGGGAATAATAAAACAAAGTCTCTCAAAGGTCAGTGAGTCAGAAACTGGGAAACCTCTCTCTCTCTCTCTCTCTCTCTCTCTCTCTCTCTCTCTCTCTCTCTCTCTCTCTCTCTCTCTCTCTCTCTCTCTCTCTCTCTCTCTCTCTCTCTCTCTCTCTCTCTCTCCCTCTCTCTGCCTCTGTCTATACCTCTGTCTCTGTCTCTGTCTCTGTCTCTGTCTCTCTCTCTCTCTCTCTCTCTCTCTCTCTCTCTCTCTCTCTCTCTCTCTCTCTCTCTCTCTCTCTCTCTCTCTCTCTCTCTCTCTCTCCGAAAGCTTCAATTAGCGTACAATCACTTGGACTGAAAATCGGACACCTTAATATTTTTCACCTGTTTCACAAGGTCCCCGATATTCGTTTATTTTTAAATGAGCCATCGCACTTCCATCTCTTTGGTCTCACGGAATCACGTCTGGGCCCAAACATCAGTGATGCTAGCTTAATTATTCTTAACTTTTCTCTAATCCGGCGTGACCCAGGCTACCCTGGACACACTGGAATAGCTGTCTATGTACATAGCTCTATCCGAAATATGGTGCGCAGACGTGAAGACCTTGAGTCCAGAGAGCTAGAGTGTGTGTGGCTGGAGGTGAAAATACCACATTCCTCTCCCATCCTTATCGCCTTTATGTACAGAAATCCAGCTGCTACTGCTGACTGGTATGACGACTTTGTACAAGTGATGGATAAAGTGAACGACACCGGTAAAAAATGTTCTCATTCTGGGAGACTTTAACATCGATATGCTGAAACCCAGGCCTACATGGCAATCAGCGATCACTCTTTTCGGGCTAAAGCAGATGATTAAATCTCCAACGCGAGTATCACCATCATCGACCACATTTACACTAATAACCCAACAGCAGTAGCGGAAACTAATGTTTCTTCATTAGCCGTCAGTGACCACTTTCCCATCGCCTGTACATGGTCGTGTAATCTGCCCGCAAAACAAAGTCGGGACCAGCACTCGTACATAACGTACAGATCGTTTAAAAAGCTCAATACGAATGCTTTCTTACATGATCTAAGCTATGCAGGATTTGATCAAGTGTATAACTGCACTGACCCTGATAATGCGCTCACTATATGGCTTGATCTGTTCCTCGGGGTGCTGAATAAACACGCGCCGCTAAGAAGGAAGCGAGTCCGACGCCGCGAGCCTCCCTCCTGGATAACGGAGGAAATCAAACAAACTATGGAGGCTCGAAACACCGCTAAACGAGAAAAGAACTTCGCTGAGTTTAAACGTTTGCGTAACAAAGTTAAGTACTTAGTTCGAGAAGCTCAAAAGTCATTTGTTGAAAAGACAATTGAGAACGAAAAATCTCCTGCTTCTGTTTGGACTGCTTTGAATACTCTAACAAGCAACACGCGCAGGCAGACTCATATCATCCCACACGAATTCTCTGCGGAAAGCATAAACAATTGCTTTCTCTCAGCTCCAGAACAGCTACTTACTTCCAACAGCCCTGATCCGTCAGCGTATGTAATATCGGATCAACTGTCCATGTTTTGCCAGGAACGATTATCGTCCGATGATACGTTTGGTATCCCCTTTATCGCTGTTCACGAAGTCGGGCGTTATATTACGTGCCTTAAGAACAAGACATCTGCTGGTGTGGACGGTATAAATGGTTATATACTCCACATATCACTGCCTTACATTGTTGAACCCCTCACTTACATTTTTAACTTATGTATACAGTATAATACTTTTCCTGTGGCGTTTAAAAAAGCAAAAGTTGTTCCTATACCCAAGACCAAAGATACTACTGATGTAAATGACCTTCGTCCCATTTCTCTTCTGTCTGTTTTATCAAAGCCACTTGAGAAGCATATTCAAAAGCATCTCCTCCAGTACCTCGAAGAACGGTCCTTGTTAAATAAGTTCCAGTCCGGTTTTAGACCCAAACACTCATGCCACTCAGCATTAGTACGTATGGTTGATTCATGGCTAGATAACATCAACAATAACAAAATGACTGGCACGGTATTCTTGGACCTGAAAAAAGCGTTCGATCTGATAAATCATGAAATCTTGCTGAGGAAACTTAATGTTTATTTCAACAACAACAGCCCGTCAGCCCTTTCATTCTTTAACTCTTATCTTTCTGCGAGAACACAAGCTGTCTATGTAAATGGTAACTATTCCACAGAGGGTAAGGTAGAGCTTGGTGTTCCTCAGGGTTCGGTTATGGGCCCATTGTTATTTTGTATCTTTATTAATGATTTACCACTACACATCACATGTGCTAGTGCCGAGTGTGACATGTTTGCTGACGATTCGACGCTACATGCATCCGGTAAAACTGTAGCTGACATAACCAACAGCCTCCAGCAGAGCCTACAAGAAGTCACTAAATGGTGCAGTAGAAATAAAATGATAGTCAATCCAACTAAAACAAAAAGCATGTTAGTCACAACACGTCAGAAACATCAGCTGCAACCCGCGCCTCTAAACCTCTCATTTGAAGCTGTCCCCATAGAGCAAGTACAGCAGCACCGTTTACTAGGGGTAGTTGTAGATAACCAACTTAGTTGGCAGCCTCATCTCATACACATCGGAAAGACAATTTCAAAGAAATTATTTTTACTGTCTAAACTGAAAGCGGTCATTAATCTGAACACGCGTAAACTATTTTTTAATGGATACATCAAGCCCCACATTGATTATGCCTCAACAGTTTGGAATGGCTGTAGCGAGGTTCAGTTCAAGAAAATAAATTCGCTATACAGAAGAGCAGCCAAACTCATTATTCCTAGCTCATCTCGACCCACTGAGGCGAGGCTCGAGGCAGCTGGACTCCTTCCTCTTGACAAACACTTAGTATTTAACAAGTGCGTACTAGTGCACAAAGCTCTTAAGGGTAAGGCCCCCGGCTACTTATCGGAACTTTTTACTCTTACTGAGAAGAGATACAGCACCTCTCGGAGCAACCTGAGCATAAAACGGCCCCGCATTGATTTGTATAAATCCAGTTTGTCATACTCAGGTGGTTTCCTGTGGAATTCTATTCCTCTGCATCTACAACAAGTTAATTCCCTAGCTGCTTTTAAAGCAAAACCGTCCAAGGCAACGTAAATTTAATTATCTCGTGTTGTCTAAATATATTTTTATTTCTTTTTATGCAACTATTATTTTTATTATACCATTTGCGTTTAGGTGCCGTTTGTGGGGGTGCTTCCCGTATAGACCTGGTCAGGGGATGCAGTGCCGGTGCACATTTTATTCAAACGATGTGCTTAGTATGTCATTCGAGTGAAAGTATATTTGTAGCATACCCCCTCCCCCCCCCCCCCCCCGGGTGGGAGTGTCTGGGGAGGGCTCCCGCAAACGGATATTATGACACGTGCAAACATCTTCGTATGGGTACCTGTGTGTTTTGTTAAATCATTGTTGCAGTTTGTAGTGTTGTCGTAATTCGCATTACTTTCGATGTTGTTTGTGAGTGTAATGTAGCTTTGCCTGTTATTATATGTCAGTAGATGTAGCAAGGACAGATTGGAAGAAAGGCCTGTGCGCCTAATATCTCAATCCTTGATAAATAAAGTTTCAGTCAGTCAGTCAGTCAGTCTCTCTCTCTCTCTCGCTCTCTCTCTCTCTCCTCTCTCTCTCTCTCTCTCTCTCTCTCTCTCTCTCTCTCACTCTCTGTCTCACTCTCCCTCTACCTCTCCCTCTCCCTCTCTCTCTCTCTCTCTCTCTCTCTCTCTCTCTCTCTCTCTCTCTCTCTCTCTCTCCCTCTCCCTCTCTCTCTCTCTCTCTCTCTCTCTCTCTCTCTCTCTCTCTCTCTCTCTCTCTGACCACTGCCCCGTGATCTGTTGCTGGTCTATAAAACTCCCCAAATTAAAGAAACATCGTCATACCACAACAACCTACAGGTCGTTTAAGCATTTCAGTCGTAATGAGTTTCTACACGACCTTAGTAACACTCATTTTGACGAGGTCCTTCTCACAGATGATCCAAATATTGCGCTGTCCACTTGGTACAGATTATTCCTTGGAGTATTAGACAGACATGCGCCGATTAGAACAAAAAGAGTAAAGAGTGAGATACTTCCCCCTTGGCTGACAAAAGAAATAATGCATGCCATGTCGGTGCTTACTTACTTACTTACGCCTGTCACCTCTAGCCGGGTATAGGCCGTCGACGAGAGACCTCCAGCAACTCCTGTCATGTGCTTCTCCTTCGATTCTACTCCAGGTGGTTCCCAGTCTCTTGATGTCTGCTTTGAGGTCTCGACGCCAGGAGTTTCTCGGCCTACCTCTTTTCCTCTTTCCTTGGGGGTTCCATGACAATGCCTGCCTAGTGATACTGGAAGCTGGCTTTCTCAGACTGTGACCGATCCATCCCCATCTTCTTCGCCCAATTTCATTCTCTGCTGTTATCTGCTCTGTTCTCTCCCAGAGTCTGACGTTGCTGATCTTCTCTGGCCAGTGGATTTTCAAAATTCTTCTAAGGCAACTGTTCATGAAGGTCTGTACTCTGTTGACTGTGGTTTTTGTCAATCTCCAAGTCTCTGCTCCATATAGGAGAACTGCTTTTACATTGGAGTTGAAAATCCGGACTTTGGTGTGTTGTGACAGCTCTCTGAAACTCCACACTTTTTTCAACTGGAGAAAGGCTGCTCTGGCTTTACCGATTCGTGCTCTGACATCTGCATCAGTGCCGCCTTTTTTGTCTATGATGCTCCCGAGATAGGTGAAGGACTCCACTTCCTCCAACGGGGTGCCAGCAAGCAAGACTGGTACTTCCCTGGTTGCGTTCAGCCTCATTGTCTTTGTTTTCTGTTTGTGAATGGTGAGGCCCACTTGGGACGAGATGTCAGCAAGCCTCGTGGTCTTGTCCTGCATTTGTTGATGAGTGTGGGTCAGTAATGCCAAGTCGTCTGCAAAATCGAGGTCGTCAAGCTGTGTCCACAGTGTCCACTGTATTCCACTTCGTCTGTGCTCTGTGGTCATCTTCATGACCCAGTCTATGGCCAGTAGGAAGAGGAACGGAGACAGCAGACACCCCTGCCTGACACCAGTTCTGACCTGGAGCTCCCTGGTGAACTGCCCTTCGTGGATCACGCGACATGTCATGCCATCATAGCTGCTCTTGATCAGGCGGACGAGCTTTGTGGGTACACCGTAGTGTCGTAGGAGTTTCCACAGAGTCTCTCGGTCCACGCTGTCAAATGCTTTCTCATAATCCACAAAGTTGACGTACAGAGGGGAGCTCCACTCCAGAGACTGTTCCACGATGATGCGGAGAGTGGCGATCTGGTTCTTCCTGAATCCTGCTTGCTGGTCTCTCAGCTGGGGGTCAACGGAGCTCTTCATTCTCTCTAGGATGATCCTGTTGAAGACCTTTCCTGGTACTGACAGCAAGGTGATTCCTCTGTAGTTGGAACACTTGCTGAGGTCGCCTTTCTTGGGAAGCTTGATTAGGTACCCCTCCTTCCAGTCAGCCGGCATCACCTCCTCTTCCCAGATCTTTCCAAACAGTGGGTACAGCATCTCCACTGTTGTCTCTAGGTCTGCTTTCAGAGACTCCTCTGGGATGCCATCTGGCCCTGCTGCTTTGCCATTCTTCAAAAATGCCACTGCTCTTCTGATCACTTCCCGGCTGGGTCTGTCACAGCTGATGGGTAGGTCGGTCTCTGCCGGCTGGATGTCTGGTGGGTCGGGTGGGCTAGGTCTGTTCAGTAACTCTTCAAAATACTCAGCCCATCTGTCGAGTTGGTCTGCTCTGTCTGCAATATGCTTGCCTTCTTTGTCTTTTACTGGTTTTTCTGTATGGCCATACTTGCCCGACAATCTTCTGGTAATGTCGTAGAGCTGTTTCATGTTACCGCTGCCTGCTGCCTTTTCTGCCTCTGCTGCCAGGCTGTCTGTGTAAGCCCTCTTGTCTGCCCTGATACTCCTCTTCACCTCGCGGTTGGCTTCCGAGTATTCCTCCTGTGCCCTTGCTTTGGCTGCTCTCGTGCGACTGTTGTTGACAACTGCTTTCTTCTGCTTCCTCACTTCTATCTTCTTCAAGGTCTGTGCCGACAGCCAGTCCTTGTGATGGTGTTTTCTGAACCCTACAGTGTCTTTGCAGGTTGAGTTCAGCGCCTCTCTAACTGCCTTCCACTGCTGCTCTGTGGTGACTGCCTCTTCATTTACTAGCTCCTGTAGTGCTTAAAACCGGTTGGACAGCACCAGTTTGAACTCTTCTCTAACTCCAGTTTCTCTCAGGAGGCCTACATTATAGCGCTGTCTTCTTGTTGTCTCTGTGCGGCTTTTCTTTAGCTTGAGCTTCATTCTTAAGGTAAGCAGATGGTGGTCTGAGGCGACATCTGCTCCCCTCCTCACTCGAACATCTTGAAGGGATCTTCTAAATTTCTTGCTAATACAGATATGGTCTATTTGGTTCTCTGTTGCATGGTCAGGTGAGACCCAAGTTGCTTTGTGTATTCTCCTGTGTGGGAAGATGCTGCCTCCAATGACAAGTCGGTTTAGAGCACAAAAGTCTACAAACCTCTCCCCGTTCTCACTCATCTCCGAGCCTAGTCCCTGTCTCCCCATCACCTCTTCGTATCCGGTGTTGTCCTCCCCTATTTTGGCATTAAAATCGCCCATGACGATGGTGATGTTTCGCTCCGCACATTTGTCCACGGCACTCTGGAGTCGGTCGTAGAACTCTTGTTTCTCTTCCTCGTCACTGTCATTAGTGGGCGCATAACACTGGATGACGTTCAGCTTGAGCGTTTTCTTGGTTCTAAAGGCTGCTGTGATAATTCTTGGCCCAAGAGGTTCCCAGCCCATCAGCGCTCTCTGTGCCACTGGTGACAGCATGAATGCTACTCCTTCTGTATGGGGGGCATTCTCCTCTTCGTGACCTGAATACAGAATCATCTCCCCACTTAACAGCCTTTTCTGGCCAGACTGCGTCCATCTGGCTTCACTGATACCTAGCAGGGAAAGGTTGTACTTTTGCATTTCCGCTGCTATCTGGGCGGCCTTGCCGCTCTGGTACATGGTCTTGACGTTCCATGTGCCCATGGTTGTGTCCCTGGATAGAGAGAGGCGGCTCGGTCCTGTGGCTTCCGAAGACTTCCGGCTTTTACCACAGGACGTCATAAGTCTTCTGGTAGAAGAACCTTCCTCCTCCAGGAAAGGAATTACTGTTAGTCTTTTCGTCGGCGTTTTTGTAGCTATTTCCTTTTTTGCAAGGTGGGGAAGCTACCCCCACGCCCAACCCCCTTACTAGGAGGACCAGGGCTTTTCTGTCGGGGTCACCTTCCCTTAGACCATGTTGGTTCACGGCACCTTATTTCATTCGGTGCACCCCTCTCAGGAGGGACCCCCTATCCACCACCCAGGGGACGCGCCTCAACGCCATATGGTCCCAGCGCGAGGCCATGTCGGTGCGAAATGACCTAAAAAGAGAAAAGAACTTTGATGAATTTTTTAAAAAAGCAGCGACACCGTGTGAGGTCAATGGTGCGAGCCGCGAGGAAAGACTTTATCCGCAACACTGTCAAGGACAACAAAGATGTGTCAGCAGTGTGGCGGGTACTGAATTCGATCACTCGAGGCAATAGCAGTAGGTCAACAACCATCCCCAGTAATCTCTCCGACGACACATTCAACGAACATTTTTTGTCTGTTGCGGATTTGATAACTACTCCTAGTCGTTATACAGAGGCTAACATATGCCCCGATTACTTAGTTAATTTCTGCAACAGAAAAACAACTGGCACACTACCATTTAATATCCCCATACTTGGTGTGCACGAAGTGGGCAAACTAATTAGTGACCTAGCTAATAAGAAGTCCTCCGGCCATGATGATATCAACCCACAAATATTAAAGTTGTTTGCACCATACATCATAGAGAAGCTTACTTATATTTACAACTTATGTACTCAAAAGAATGTATTCCCTACAGACCTCAAAGTTGCAAAAGTCGTTCCACTGCCAAAATCAAAAGATCGTACTGACCCTAACAACTATAGACCCATTTCTCTGCTGTCAGTATTATCTAAACCCCTCGAAAGGCATATACATAAACACCTGTCTGACTACTTAGAATCGCGAAAGTTGCTACATTCGTCTCAGTCGGGATTTCGCCCTCGGCACTCATGTCATACGGCTCTGAGCAGATTAACAGACACATGGCTTTCAAATATGAATAATTCGCAGCTGACAGGAGTAATTTATCTTGACTTTAAAAAGGCTTTCAACTTAGTGAACCATACAATATTGATTTCCAAACTTAAGCATTATCTTCGAAACGACATGGCTGTTTCCTTTTTTATGTCATACCTCGAAAACAGAAAACAGAAAGTAATTGCTAATGGAGCCTACTCTTCTACTAAAGATGTTAAACTCGGGGTTCCACAGGGGTCAATCTTAGGTCCTCTTTTATTTTGTATTTACATCAATGACCTGCCTCTAAGTCTCACCTACAAAGCAACACAGTGTGATATGTTTGCCGATGATACCTTAATCCACACAGCTAACAAAGACATACGTGAAGTTGAAAACGGCCTTCAAAAAAGTCTCGACGATATATCAGCATGGTGTAAAGTCAACTCAATAATTCTGCATCCTACTAAAACAAAATCTATGATTATTGCAAAACGCCAAAGCACCAGTTAAAACCTTTAAAGCTTAATCTATCACTCGGCGACGACATCATAGAACAGGTAGCAGAAAATCGTCTATTGGGGGTCACAATTGATAATCAGCTGAGGTGGCAGATGCATAATGACAATGTTTGTAAAACGGTCTCTAGAAATGTCTTTATGTTATCGAAATTAAAGTATTACACAGATAGTGAAACCAGAAAATTGTTCAGTAATGCACACATCATGTCACATATAAACTACGCATCGACGGTGTGGGATTGTTGCAGTGATGTCCACTTAAAAAGACTAAATTCTTTACATAGGAGAATGTCAAAATTAATTTTCCCGACCCGCACTTGACGACCGAGGAAAAACTCAGTAAAGCTGGATTCCTGCCCCTTCAAACTCATTTTAAATATAACAAAGGGGTACTGATGTTTAAAGTGTGGAACCATAGCGCTCCAGAATATCTAACAGAGTTGTTTAAAAAATCAGATTCCTGCTATGGGAACATGAGGGGTCTTTATATTGTTCCAAAACCCCGAATAGATATATTTAAATCTACTTTGTCATTTGCAGGTTCCACACTGTGGAACTCACTCCCACATCACGTTAAAGCCATTCCGACATTATCTCGTTTCAAGGCAAGTCTTTATAGGTATCTGACATTACTAAAATAATAATATCTAGTTATTTGTAGACACACGAATGTACGTGTATATTCTAACAATCATGTGTATGTGTGTGTGTGTGTGTGTGTGTGTGTGTGTGTGTGTGTGTGTGTGTGTGTGTGTGTGTGTGTGTGTGTGTGTGTGTGTGGACGCGTGAGTGCGTTTGTGCGCGGCGTAAGCGCGTGATTGTGTTTAGTGGACTATATATTTTGTATCACTGCGCTTTGATGTCCCTTTTTATGTATATTTTGTACTTAGTTAGTCGTAGTTGTAGCAACGGCAGGTACGAAAAATGACATAGTCACTGACTGTGTTAATATCTTCACCGTTGTAAAATAAAGATTCATTGATTCATTGATTCATTCATTGATTCTCTCTCTCTCTCTCTCTCTCTCTCTCTCTCTCTCTCTCTCTCTCTCTCTCTCTCTCTCTCTCTCTCTCTCTCTCTCTCTCTCTCTCTCTCTCTCTCTCTCTCTCTCTCTCTCTCTGTCTATACCTCTGTCTCTGACTCTGTCTCTGACTCTGTCTCTGTCTCTGTCTCTATCTCTCTCGCTCTCCCTCCCACTCTCTCTCTCTCTCTCTCTCTCTCTCTCTCTCTCTCTCTCTCTCTCTCTCTCTCTCTCTCTCTCTCTAACTCTGTCTCTGACTCTGTCTCTGTCTCTGTCTCTCTCGCTCTCGCTCTCTCTCTCTCTCTCTCTCTCTCTCTCTCTCTCTCTCTCTCTCTCTCTCTCTCTCTCTCTCTCTCTCTCTCTCAATCACTCACTCACTCACTCACTCACTCACTCACTCTCTCAGTCACTCTCTCTCTCTCTCTCTCTCTCTCTCTCTCTCTCTCTCTCTTTCTCTCAAACACACATAAACACACACACACATACACACACACACACACACACACACACACACACACACACACACACACACACACACACAAATACACACAAGCTCACTGTTCCTCTCTCTAGCTCACTCTCACATATTCTCTCTCTCTCTCTCTCTCTCTCTCTCTCTCTCTCTCTATCTCTCTCTCTCTCTCTCTCTCTCTCTCTCTCTCTCTCTCTCTCTCTCTCTCTCTCTCTCTCTCTCTCTCTCTCTTTCTCCTGGTCAGAGTGATTAATTAAAATTATGTTTGCCGCTTTCCTAGTCTGAGCACTGTATCTTTGCGTTAATTAAGGCCAACAAAGATAGTTCCAAAATTGGTCTGCCACCACGTTTCACAAGAGATTAGTTCACTCTCGTCTTTCACTTGTTCAACAGAAAAGATTTATATATTCTTTACTTTTAAACAATGGCGTCGCCCAAAGCCAAAAATGCACTCAATCAGATAAGCTCCAAGGGACTTGGAGCTAATGTGCTCCAAGGGACTTGCTGTGCTAATGCCATGGAATTCCAGGCTGGTAAGCTTGCATTGTGTCATCAGGACATCAGCTGCTCTTTTTGTGACTGCATCGCTCACTAGATCTATAAAGAGAGGGTAGTGGGAGAGAAGGAATGACAGACCTATCTTTTTTAGCCTTCCACTGAACACCTAATGTATATAGCAATAGGGACTACCCTCAGGCGCCCCGCAATCTGCTGGAAAATATCCTGACCTCCCCCCGAGGGGGGAGTAGTACATGAATATTCCCAAACAGATCTTGGATCTGCTGGGTAGATTTTTGTTTTTGCAGCCTACGACCGGTTTCGCCCCAAGGGCTTCAGGTAGGCATACGGCGTAACCTGAAAATTGCAAACACAACACATGTACTAAAAGCCGCCTCCAGAATGGCACAATGACAGAATGACACAATGACAGAATGACACAATGACAGAATGACACAATGCAAGCTTACCAGCCTGGAATTCCATGGCATTAGCACAGCAAGAGCATTCTCAGAATTGAAATGAATAATTACGTCCCTTGGAGCTAATCTGATTGAGTGCATTTTTGGCTTTGGGCGACGCCTTTGTTTAAAAGTTAAGAATAATTACACCACAAAATTGTCTGTTTTGCCTTTTCAAAATTAGTCTGTCTTCTTCCACTGCAACACCTCATAAAGCTTTACGAATGCATATCCGCGCTGTACTAGTAGTGCTACCAGTAAATTCTGGAGGTGGCTTCTAGTACATTCTGGTTAAAAAGATTATACTGGTCTTCTTCGAAGACTTACGCATCTCGACATTCCTCTAAAACTGCAGTACTCGATAGACGGTGATGACATTAATTTTCGTGTACGAGCGTCCTGGGCGACATCTTAATCTTTTCAAAAGATGAACGAATTTTGCAGAAGCACAAAATCTGCGTCCACTGGCAGCGACTCGCTGCCAGTGGACGCGGATTTTGTGCTTCTGCAAAATTCGTGAATTCAGCAGCAGTTTGAAGTGCCCCGTCCGCCCCATGAACTTCCACACGGCAGAGGCAGAGATATTGAGCCACTTAAGCCGTCCAAGGAAGACTGTTGCAATGTGGTGTCAGCAAGATGCACAGATCCTCATGAGCCCCCGCACCTGCGGGGACTCATGAGGATCTAAGCCTCTTGCAGCTGAATAGTGTTCACTATTTTCTCGGCAGTTAAGGGATTAGTGCTGTGTGAATACAACTTTTCAAGTGCTGTGTAGGCTTGAGGTGGACGCCACTTTTTAATACGGTATGGGCACCCCCCCCCCCCCCAAATCTTCTACCAAATTCGTCGCGTCTGATGCACGAACAAAGGGTGTGTGTTGAACCATCCACCTCATGTGACGGGCAAGCAAAGTGTGATTCAACTATTAACTCATTCGCGGTCAATCGCATCCGGATGCGCGGCATAAGCCGCGTATCCGGATGCGGCTTGCCGCGTTTGAGTTAACCCATTCACCTCGTGTGAAAGACAAAGTGTGTATGCCACACATTAACTTCATCAGATCATCTGAAGACCAGATAAAACACCTCCAGCGCCACCAACAGACCAGCATATTCCGTCTACTGGACTGGACACTGCCGACTGCGTGCACACTTGTACCTCCTTGAACTGTCACGCACTGCAGACTGCTTGTGTGAAACTGGTTTACAGACCCCTGTACCAAGACGCCAGGATACAGCACTGGCCACATGGTGCGACGCTGGCAGAGAAACTGTGGGTTTCCATTCAAGACCTACTTCAGGCCACGAACTTCATCTCAACAACCAGTCTTGACATCTGAGGCAGAAACTCGGGAACACTGAAGAAGAAGAAGAACCTCGCCAAACAAAGTGTGCATGTTAATACACCCGCCCCGTCTGTCAAACGGACAAACGAAGTATGTATACTCAACGATCCACCTCAAGTGACGTGCAAGGAAAGTGTGTATGTTAACACATCCACCTCGCCAAAAGAACAAACAAAGTGTGTGCGTTGACACATCCATCTCGTCAAACGGACAAACAAAGTGTGTATGTTAGGACATCCACTTTGTGTGAGGAACAAATCAAGTGCATGTGTTGGCAGGCCCACCTCTGATAACGGACAAATGAACTGTGTATTTTCACTTCCACGTCGCAGTTCCCTCAGTGTGTGGCCGTTTGTACTACTGACTGATAAAAGCTCTAGACGATGCGATCCTATCAAATCTAAACAAAGCAAAGGATGCACATCACTTCGTCTTTCTCTAGGTGGGAAACTCTTTGTATCACTGACCGACAAAAGCTCCAGACGACTGAAACGATCCTATGCGAGCCGATCTTTTGACCAGGTTCCCGTGCGGAGCCAATTTCCTTCCCCGAACTGTCTTGATAGATGAGACCCTTGCCCCACACACCCAGCCCGCGCGCATGCATCACACTTTAATCAGCAAGAGAGGACGATTGGTACACCTCGCCAGATCCCGGAGATAAATTCGTCCCTGCCCGCGTTTTCATGGCAACACTTTCGGGGAAAAAGTCAACCGAATCACATTAACCCTTTGGCTGTCGGTAGCGGTTTTTGTCGCGATGATCCCGACAGGAATCATCGCGACAAGAACTGCTACCGACAGCCAAAGGGTTAACCTCTTTCGTGCTGCTGTACGCATATTTTGCTTTTCATAAGATATTTTTTCATTCAACGATCAAAAGCCAAAACCGTCAAAGCAAAATGGATATAGGTTCGTGTCAGCAAGAGGCATAGATCCTCATGAGCCCACGAAACTGCGGGGGACCATGAGGATCTATGTCTCTTGCAATTGGATTGGGTTCGTTTTCTCTCAGCAGCGAAGGGGTTAATACTTTGATCCGTACGGTCGCAGTTTCCAACATTGAAAATTGTTCTAAAAAGGATGCATTTTACGATTTAGAACATTGTTACACCATGGTAGTTTAAGGGTGGTGCCAGGATAGCTTGGTGCTTGGAGGCGCCAAGCTATTTTGGCACAACCCTTGAACTATCATTGTCGGTCTATGTCTTATAAATTCTTATATGGGTTGAGGCTGAATCTAGTAACCCCTTCTGGCTCAAGGTAGCGGCATGTCCTGTCAATGTGATTTCGGAACATATTAACCCTGTTGGTCATACCGCACCAAGACAGGAGACGTAGTAAATGAGACATTTCAAAGGTGGTGCAGTTGCCTTTCAACTCATTTGCGGCCAGCCGCATCCGGACGCCACGAATGATTTAAGGGACAAATTGAACTGAAGTAAATTGGAATAGCTTGGGGTCTCTAGGTCCATGAGCCGCACACGTACGCATGTAAATATGTGTCCTTGATGTGTAAAAATATATTTTTGTGTTTGTGCTTTGTGTAAAAAATCACACAGGGCCTGCGAACGGACAGAGCAGACGTGGTGAGAAACCTGACAAAGCATTAAGAAAAAAATAAAAAATAAAAAGAAGAATCAAGTGCACCACGCATTCGATCACCTACGTAGCAGAGGTATGGAGAAAGGCAATAGACGTTATGCAGACTTGATAGGCCAGTAGAGATCCAGCTCATGGGCCTTTCCGAGGGCAGACATCCCTTCTTGACCTGACCTGAAAACCGAACAAAATTTGCAGAACTGGACAATAAATAATTTCCATCTCAATGTACCTCGACATCAAAAGCCACTCACAGTTGACAAGGATTGCTAAACCAGCCGGAGGACCGACAGTTGGAAGAACGGCGACCGGTTTTATTTTTCTTGTGCGAAACCGCGGCGCCAACGTGACTGCCGACTCTGTATGTGCGTGTCGGCACGTGGTGTAGATAATAGGAAATGGTACTATTTCATGGGGGGCGATCACGATGGGTCTGTCAACAGGCAGGGATGATGTATCTCAGATTCATATCAATTTTGTGATGCGAAGTCATATACTAATGCGCAAAAGAAATGCGACATGATTTAAATCATCAGTTCAGTAGCCTATGAACTTCAAAAGTATGCTTTACGGTCCTAAATTCGGATGTACGGGACGCATACAAAATTGAAAACTTTTACAGAACAACCTCGCTCATAACAACGCCAGTGTTGCAGAGATTCCAACAGCACTCTTTCTATACATGTAAACTGCTTCGCTTATAACAAACTTCAACAAGAAAACTTCCCCCCCCCCCCCTATCCTCCACCCCCACCCCTGGTGATTGGTTTTTTTCGAAGTTACTGTTTGTTATATTATGGATCTGGGGTCAGTTACGTAAGTGAGCTTAGTCCTGCCCCATCCGCTAAGCAAAGAACTCCACTATAGCGGAACACCTTGCTTAGTGGCTGGCGCAGGTTTAAGCTGCTAATGAAACAGAGCCCTGATTATAATTGAGTGTGCTTGCTTGTTTGTTTGTTTATTTGTTTGTTTGTTGTTGTGTTTTTTATAGTTGTTGGTTGTTGTTTTGTTTTTTGTTTTGTTTTAATTGTTTTTGTTTACATGGTTGATATGCTATTAAACAGGTTTGAATTTTTTTTAATAATCAACAGTTATTGATTTTCTCACGCTTTGCTAGCTTTGTCTCAGAACTGTCCACTCGCTTTTGCGTTGATACAGCGTGATTTGACAATCTCCAAGTTAATCTCCAGTCACAGGCATAACTGCCGTGGAAGGGAGTCTGGACGTTTTGTCGATAAACAATCAGAACTGAGGACTGTATGTTTATGGACAATGACTGATCAAATATAAACTCGCAGACGGAGGGGAAAATCGCATCTAACACGATTCTGCACAGCTCCGATAATCCACACAATCTTCTGGTGAGTTCCTCATGTCCAAGGATGGCTCTCTCCGCCCAAGATCTTAAACCTGCAAGAGGCATATATTCTCATGAGCCCCTGCAAATTCAGGGGCTCCTGAGAATCAATGCCTCTTACCCAGGGACGTCAGTCTGTCCCATTCGCGTCCGCAGACTGAGGTAGTCGACCTGGGTTTAAGTGTGCGAATGGTAATGCTTCATTCCGTGGGCGCGCCAAAGCCCCTTGGCTGAGATTGATTTGAATATACTGAAATTACGCAAACCGAAAAGGTCTTAGCCCCCGCGAGGATGGTTCCTCCCTATCCAAACACAACACATCCCCTTTATCAATCTCACTACATCATCTTTGGATCCCAGGATTTCATTTTCTGGTCCACTATAGTCTATACTCGCGAAAGGTTCAGACGTCCTTTGGTCATCGTCAGAACCATGACGATCGACGACAAATCTTTTAAAAGTTGTTTGTGTGTGTGTGTGTGTGTGTGTGTGTGTGTGTGTGTGTGTGTGTGTGTGTGTGTGTGTGTGTGTGTGTGTGTGTGTGTGTGTGCGTGTGTGTGTGTGTGTGTGTGTGTGTGTGTGTGTGTGTGTGTGTGTAAAGAGGAGGTATAGGAAAGACTGTGTGCGCGAGGGGGTTAACCCTTTGGCTGTCGGTTGCGGTTTTTGTCGCAAAAAAACGCTACCGACAGCCAAATGGTTAATATACAGATGCCTAATAATGCCAGTATGTGGAGACTCTCTCTCTCTCTCTCTCTCTCTCTCTCTCTCTCTCTCTCTCTCTCTCTCTCTCTCTCTCTCTCTCTCTCTCTCTCTCTCTCTCTCTCTCTCTCTCTCTCTCTCTCTCTCTCTCTCTCTCTCTCTCTCTCTCTCTCTCTCTCCAAAATAAAGCTGACGTTGTTCTTTTGGGCGATTTTAATATTGATCTTTCTAAATTTAAAGGGTCCAATACTGCATGGGCGTCAACAACAGCACTATTCGGTGTAGAGCAATTAGTATAAAAAACCACTAGAACCACAGGTATATCTTCAACCCTGATTGATCATATTTATGTGACAAATGATGATAAAATATCAAATGTGCATGTTTCCTCCTTAGCTGTCAGCGACCATAACCCAGTATGTTGCACACTCTCCGTGAAACTAAACAAAGAGAACAAAAAGAGACATACAACGATTAAATATCGTTCTTTCAACAAAAAAAATAATAACGGCGACTTTCTGCGGGATACTCCTTTCAGTGACGCGTATAACCACACTTCTCCTGACAGTGCCCTGTAGTACTGGATGGATCTATTCCTTGGGGGTCCTAAATAAGCATGCGCCCATACGAGAAAAACGAGTTAAGTACTCTACCCTGCTACCCTGGTTAACAGTAGATATCACACAGGCCATGTCATTTAAAGACAAACTTAAGAAAGAAAAACAGTTTGATGGATATAAGAAACAACGAAATCGTGTTAAATAACTAGTCAGAGCGTAAAAAAACCTGTTCTTCCAGGAAATGATGAGGAATAAAAAGATACAGCATCGTTTTGGAAAGCCCTGAACGTTATAACGAAGGGTAAATCAGCCCCTGAAATTCCATCCCGTTTGTCAGCTGATATATTAAATAACCACTTCCTATCGACAGCTGAAACACTTGCTCAGTCAGCTGCAAGTAGTAACGCAGAGTACCAAGTTCCTAGTGTACTGGAAAAATACTGTGAGGCCAAAAATATACTGCAGACATTCATCATTCCTGATATTACCGTCGCTGAAGTCGGCAAATTTATTTCTAGCATGCCGAACAAAAAGTCCACCGGGATGGATGGTATCGACATAAAAAAAATTCTGAAAATGTCACTAGCATATACGGTAGAGGCACTCACTTATATCTTTAACTTCTGTATAAAACACAGCACGTTTCCAACTATTTTCAAAGATGCCAAAGTAATTCCAATCCCTAAATCAAAAGATCTTCAAGATGTCAATAACTACCGTCCTATCTCACTTTTGTCGGCCCTGTCAAACCCCTTGAAAAACACATACAAAAACACCTCCTCGATTTTCTAGAAAAGGGCAATTTCATAAATAGTCATGAGTCCGGCTTTAGACCGAAACACTTATGTCAGTCAGCACTGACACACATTGTAGACAGCTGGCTGCAATTAATAAATAAAAACCTGATGTCTGGAGCTGTTTTCTTAGACCTGCAAAAAGCATTTGATTTTGTCGACCATGACATTCTCTTTTAGAAGCTAACAGCATACCATATAAGTGAAACTGCCATAGCATTCTTTAGATCATACCTAAAAGACAGAAAACAAAAGGTGTATACTCATGGAAAATACTCTAAACAAGGACAAGTTAAATACGGTGTCCTCCAGGGGTCGATCTTGGGACCTCTTCTGTTTATAATATTATTAATGATTTGCCTTTGCATTTTACTAACACTGATGTCAACTGCAACCTGTTTGCGGACGATACGAGCCTCCATGTTTAAGGTAAAAAAAACCAGCTGACTTTAACCTTAGCTTACAAAGTAGTCTCAGCGAGGTTTCCGACTGGTGTAGAGTGAATCATATGGTTCTTCATCCAGGAAAATCAAGGAGTATTTTAATCACTACACGACAAAAACACCAACGCCGACCACAGCCGTTACATTTACAACTGAACGCTAAACCGATAGAACAAGTCACAGAGCGTAAATTCTTGGGAATACACGTTGACGAACAACTATGTTGGGAGAAACATATACATACAATCTGTAAAACCATTGCTAAAAACACTTTCCTGTTGTCCCAGCTTAGACACGTAACGGATACACATACTCGTAAACTGTTTTTTCATGCCCATAGCAAGTCTCAAGTTGATTATGTCTCCACAGTGTGGGACGGTTGTAGTGATGTTCATATGAACAGGTTAAACTCTATATATAAAAGAGCTGTCAAAATGATAGATACGCGGCCCATTCCTACCACAGACAAGTTTAGACATCTAAACATTCTCGGTCTGCGTCAACAACTTAATTTCAACAAATGCATCCTCATGCAGAAGATATTAAATAACATGACACCGCAGTATCTAACCACCAAATTTATGCCACAGCAAGAACGCGAACGGACCTCAAGGAACAATACTTTACCCCTACCTCTGCCTAGAATTGACCTCTTTAAAACTAGTTTATCATTTTCTGGACCGTTTGTATGGAACACTATTCCTGCACATTTGAAGACTATAGCCTCGCTTGGAATCTTTAAAACAAAACTTTTCCATTACCTGATGAGCCAAACATAACATCTCTGGGCATTTACTTAACTCATTCTACCCCAGACACACCACAGCAAGATAAGGATCGACCATGATAGTTCAAGGGTGATGCCAGAATAGCTTGGCGCCTGATGGTTAATACTTTCATGTAATACATGCATTTATGTATAGTGTGTGTGTGTGTGTGTGTGTGTGTGTGTGTGTGTGTATGTGTGTGTGTGTGTGTGTGTGTGTGTGTGTGTGTGTGTGTGTGTGTGTGTGTGTGTGTGTGTGTGGTATAAGATGAATGTTGAGTGTTACTATTATTTTGTGTATTTAATTTTTTTAATTTTATTATTATTTTGTTTTTATTTTTTTGTAACATGATTGTTGCATGAAATATTGTGTGTAAATATAATGTGTTTATTTTTTATTTTTAAATCTATGTTATGTTGTAGATGTTAGCAACGGCAAGTTTGTAAACTGATGATTTGTTTCTGTCAAAACATTTTACGGTTGATAAATAAAGTTTCATCATCATCATCATCATCATCATCTCTCTCTCTCTCTCTCTCTCTCTCTCTCTCTCTCTCTCTCTCTCTCTCTCTCTCTCTCTCTCTCTCTCTCTCTCTCTCTCTCTCTCTCTCTCTCTCTCTCTCTCTCTCTCGACTTAGTGAACCATACAATATTGATTTCCAAACTTAAGCATTATCTTCGAAACGACATGGCTGTTTCCTTTCTTATGTCATACCTCGAAAACAGAAAACAGAAAGTAATTGCTAATGGAGCCTACTCTTCTACTAAAGATGTTAAACTCGGGGTTCCGCAGGGGTCAATCTTAGGTCCTCTTTTATTTTGTATTTACATCAATGACCTGCCTCTAAGTCTCACCTATGAAGCAACACAGTGTGATATGTTCGCCGATGATACTTCAATCCACACAGCTAACAAAGACATACGTGAAGTTGAAAACGGCCTTCAAAAAAGTCTCGACAATATATCAGCATGGTGTAAAGTCAACTCAATGATTCTGCATCCTACTAAAACAAAATCTATGATTATTGCAACACACCAAAAGCACCAGTTAAAACCTTTAAAGCTTAATCTATCACTCGGCGACGACATCATAGAACAGGTAGCCGAACATCGTCTATTGGGGGTCACAATTGATAATCAGCTGAGGTGGCAGATGCACATTGACAATGTCTGTAAAACGGTCTCTAGAAATGTCTTTATGTTATCGAAATTAAAGTATTACACAGATAGTGAAACCAGAAAATTGTTCAGTAGTGCACACATCATGTCACATATAAACTACGCATCGACGGTGTGGGATTGTTGCAGTGATGTCCACTTAAAAAGACTAAATTCTTTACATAGGAGAATGGCAAAAGTAATTCTTCCCGACCCGCATTTGACGACCGAGGAAAAACTCAGTAAAGCTGGATTCCTGCCCCTTAAAAATCATTTTAAATATAACAAAGGGGTACTGATGTTTAAAGTGTGGAACCATAGCGCTCCAGAATATCTAACAGAGTTGTTTAAAAAATCAGATTCCTGCTATGGGAACATGAGGGGTCTTTATATTGTTCCAAAACCCCGAATAGATATATTTAAATCTACTTTGTCATTTGCGGGTCCCATACTGTGGAACTCACTCCCACATCACGTTAAAGCCACTCCGACATTATCTCGTTTCAAGGCAAGTCTTTATAAGTATCTGACATTACTCAAATAATAATATCTAGTTATTCGTAGACACACGAATGTACGTGTATATTCTAGCAATCATGTGTGTGTGTGTGTGTGTGTGTGTGTGTGTGTGTGTGTGTGTGTGTGTGTGTGTGTGTGTGTGTGTGTGTGTGTGTGTGTGTGTGTGTGTGTGTGGACGCGTGAGTGCGTTTGTGCCACGGCGTATGCGCGTGTTTGTGTTTAGTGGACTATCTATTTTGTATTACTGTGCTTTGATGTCTCTTTTTTATGTATATTTTGTACTTAGTTAGTCGTAGTTGTAGCAACGGCAGGTACGAAAAATGACATAGTCACTGACTCTGTTAATATCTTCACCGTTGTAAAATAAAGATTCATTGATTCATTGATTCATTGACTCTCTCTCTCTCTCTCTCTCTCTCTCTCTCAATTCGTCAATAGTTACAGTTGATGTGTTCAATAGTTTACTTTTGAAGTTTTAACTTCAATCTTTCAGTTTTTAGTTAAAATCTTAGAGTTAATATTTTTTCATATAATCTTCTGATCATTTTTATGTTTATTTAAATCTATTGTATGTGCACGTGTAAGTATGTGTGCATGTGTGTGTGCGTGCGTGCGTGATTGTAACGCATCACTTGAGTAACAGGCACTATGCGTTACCCTTGTGCTGCCTTACATCTGACTGAATGTGTGTATGTGTGTGTGTGTGTGTGCGCGCGTGCGCGCGCATCACTCGAGTAATGGGTGTTTTACTTTATTGTTGTGTTGCCTTACAACTAGCACACGCGTGCGCATGTACGTGTGTCAGTATGTGTGTGTGTGTCGGTGTGTGTATGTGTGATATTTTGTCAATTCCTCAATTGTTACAGTTGACGGTTAGTGTTCAATAGTTTACTTTTGAAGTTTTAACTTTACTCTTTCAGTTTATTAGTTAAAATCTTAGAGTTAATATTCATATAATCTATGATCACTTCTAGGTTTATTTAAATCTAATGTATGCGCACGCGTGCGTTTGTGTGCGTCTGTATGTGTGGGTGCGTGCGTGATTGTAACGCATCACTTGAGTAATAGACATCATGCGTTACCCTTGTGCTGCCTTACATCTGACTGAACGTGTATGTGTGTGTGTGTGTGTGTGTGTGTGTGTGTGTGTGTGTGTGTGTGTGTGTGTGTGTGTGTGTGTGTGTGTGTGTGTGTGTGTGTGTGTGTGTGTGTGCGCGCGCGCGCGATCGAAATATTTCTGTTTATTATTATTATTATTATTATTATTATTATTATTATTATTATTATTATTATTATTATTATTATTATTATTATTATTATTATTATTATTATCTCTTCTTTTTATTTTATTTATTTTCCATGTTACCTTTTCTGCTGTTATATTTATTTAAAATGTTATTAAGGACAGACATGTAAAAAGGCTTGCGTGCCTACTGTCATTCATCCTTAGAAAATAAAGTTTCAATTCAATTCAGTTGAATTCTCTCTCTCTCTCTCTCTCTCTCTCTCTCTCTCTCTCTCTCTCTCTCTCTCTCTCTCTCTCTCTCTCTCTCTCTCTCTCTCTCTCTCTCTCTCTCTCTCTCTCCCCTAATGATATATACCATCTTTTCTTCCATCTACCAATACTAATGTCAGGACTCAAGACAAATCGAGTCATCTCAGACTAAAACGTATCCATCCACCGGTATCTCACACTCAAATAGTCCTTTACCCTTCCCTGACAAAAGCAAGAGACACAGAGTCTCATAAGCATCTGTAACTCCAGGGTCTCATGAGAATGTATCTATACTGCCGGCAAGATTATGTTTCATTTACATTCTCAGACTGTTCAATCTCAATACTGTGCAAATGCAAAGTGTTTCCACGAAATGTCTGAATAGCTGAGAGTGGAAACCAGTAAGTAAAAGATTGTTGGGCCGATGTCGGCCACAGTTGGCCCGCGCACAGCCGTGCGCGGGCCAAGTGCGGACGACATCGGCCCGAGGACCTGCGCTGACTGGATAGGTCCTCTTCCGACGTGGCCGCTTGAGTGGAAGGAGACATTGGACTAGACGATAGATTCAATTCTGGTAGCAGACTATAAATGTACACTGTCCAGTGCTCTCAGCCGGAACGACGAAAGAAATGGCATTTCTTGGAGAAGGACCGATGCTGCCGAGCAAAAGAAATGCGAAGTGTTTCCGATGATTCGAGTCATACCGCATTTCTTTCGCTCGCGAGCGTACAATCAGTTTTGTTTGATACCGGTGGAAAAACGCATTATAAGACTAAAGAATCCCTGCCATGGTCTGACCAAGGGGATCTTCGAGAAGATTCTACTGACCTCACTGAACTTCTATGGTACAAAGTAAGCTACGCAGTGCAGCAAATATATGGCATTAAAAAAAAAGCATTCATCAAAAAGAAGAGGAAAATATGGAGTCAAAGGCACATTGATAGCAGTTGGCGGTATACGACTGCAATCTGGACAGATCTATTTGAAAACGTGCGCGAGTCAACGACTAGCGTTGTCGGCCTGAGAAAAAAAAAAAGAGGCGAAAGCAAAGCATATCAAATGGGGAAAAATCCCGAGGAAAGAAACCGCTTAGAAAGGAAAATACAACACAATGATAATATAATGATGTGTGGGAGTGCGTAGAATTCAGTTAACCCTTTCATCCCGGATCCCTACAGCAGGAGATGGATTGACCATGATAGGCGCCAAGCTAATCTGGCACTACCCTTGAATTATCATGGTCAATCCATCTCATGCAACTGGTACATAGTCGTTAGGCAACGCCTCAAAAAAGTTGAGAAATGGGACCTTGGAGCTAAAAGGGTTAATGATGATGGGGGTATGGTGTGGACACAGGAGTCCTTAACCGTCTTTGGACACTATTTGATGATGACCTCATTTTTTCTACAGCCACCCCCCCCCCCTCCCCCACCACCACCCCCCCCCCCCCCCCACTCCCTATGACAATAATTAGCCCCGGTTTCTTTGATTTCCATTTCTATCAGCCCACTAGCATTCACACCGCTTTCTCCCATTGCCCGTCAGACACTCACTGTCTCACGCCGACAATACCTCCCTCCCTCCTCCTCCGCCTAGTGTGCAAAACTGCATGAAAACTTGACCAACACTTTCCAGCAAAAGACATGGATTCTCATGAGCTCAATCCAATGCAGGGGCTCATGAGAATCCACGCCTGTTACAGATGGAAGACATGTGTGAGATGGACTTTCAGGAGCAGCGCCGTTATAGCCTGGAGTGTTTGTCTCCCTTGCCGAAGGCTGGGTGATAATGAATAATATCTCTCCCTTTGCAGCCACTCGTTCGGCTGAATGTATGTGTGCCCAACGCGCCAAGACGGTGAATAAACGGCTCCTGAAAATGCATGGACCCTTTTCTTTCAAGCTTAGAAATACGCGACGCGGACTTGGAATTGCGGTTTCTACTCTGCAATTGTGGAACGGTTTTACCATGAACAATTCCTGGATCTAAAAGAGGGGTGGGGTGGGGGGGAGTGCGGTGGCGGTGGGGGATGGGTGGCGGCGGTAGGAGGAGGGAGGGCGATGAGAGGAAGGGCGGGGGGGGGGGAGGGAGGATATGTTAAAATCGCATAAATCAATGTATCAGCCCTGCTGTGAGGTTATTAATATTAGTGCCAGTTTTGGAAACCTTTCAATCAGCTCTGGTCAAACGGTGCAGAGTTGTATGGGTCATGGGCACGTGCAACCTGAAGCACGCGTGCGCGCGCACACACACACACTCACACACACACACACACACACACACACACACACACACACACACACACACACACCAGCTCTTTGGACTCGAGGTCAGTCTGAAAAAGACAGAGGTCCTTCATCAGCCGGCACCCAAGGAAGAGCATCGCCCTCCCCACATCACCATCGGCAAGTCCGAACTGAAGTCTGTACACCAGTTTACCTACCTTGGCTGCATCATCACGTCAGACGCCAAGCTGGACAAGGAGCTGGACAACAGACTGTCAAAACGAACAGTGCTTTCGGGCGACTATTCAAGCGGGTGTGCACAATCAACAGCTGAAAAAAGGCCCCAAGATCAGCGTGTACAGAGCTGTCGTCCTTACCACCTGCTGTACGGTTCCGAGTCCTGGGCCCTCTACCGCAGCCAACTACGACTCCTTGAACGCTTTCACCGGCGCTGCCTGCGTACCATCCTCAGCATTCACTGGAGTGACTATGTCACTAACGTCGAGGTCCTTGAACAGGCGGAAACTGTGAACATCGAGGTTTTGCTGCTGCGGACACAGCTTCGCTGGGCGGGGCACGTCTCCAGGATGGAGGATCATCGCCTACCCAAGATCACTCTGTTCGGCGAGCTAGCCACTGGACACCGAGACAAAGGGGCACCAAAGAAAAGATACAAAGACGGTCTCAAGACGTCACTTAGTGTCTGCCAAATCGACCACCGCCAGTGGTCTTCGCTTGCTGCGGACTGTGACACGTGGCGCTCCACCATTTACAAGGCAGCCGTCTCCTTTGAGGACTCTCGCAGAGCTAACCTCAAGGACAAGCGGCTCAGGAGAAAAAAACAGAGTTGTCGTAACTCAGAACCCTGACCAGACCTTCCCCTGCAGCCACTGCGGTCGAACCTGCATGTCCCGGATTGGCTTCCGCAGCCACGAACATGCCTGCAGACGACGTGGGCAAGCCCTATAGAATCTTCGTTCGCGAAGTCAAGCCAAGAGAGAGAGAAAGACTGTTAGACAGCAAAAAACAATAAACGTTAAACATGTGCGGCCTAACGTCTTTTGGTTACCACGAAGTTGATTTCAAAGACGGTGCACCGAAAAAAAAAAAAAAAAACAGTCTCATTCTGAACAAATTTCGACCCCAGCTGGGTACGAACTCGCGACTTTCCGGACTTGAGTCGCACTTTCCTCCACCAGAGCTCTCCAGCCCCCCGAGAAAGAGAGATAGAGATTTCCCTGTCATGTAAAAGACACGCAAAAGTCAACACATTTCTGTAAGTGCCGGCTAAATAAAGAAACGTTCTACAGCGACATCCTGATATGGACAACCAGATCAATGCTTCACAAGAACTAACGGGATTCAATCATTGCTGAGTGCGTACCCACCAAGTTAATGTCCTCGGGCCGACGTCGGCCGCTGTTGGCCCGCGCACGGACGTGCGAGGGCCAACATCGGCCGACGTCGGTCCGATGACCTTTTGCGTGCCGATTGACCCCCCCCCCCTCCCTCCTCCCCCCACTTCTTTCCGTCTCCGAATGAATGTCGGTCAAACTCAAGCGAAACCTTGAGTCCAAATGAAAGAGGAGAAGCGTCCGATACCATCTACCATCAACTGAAGACCGAACAGCCCCCATCACTGAGTTGGCGCCTGGCCAGAATCTGTCAGTCCTAGGACGAACGCCAAGGTCCTGGATTCACAGGCCTATATCACCCAAAAGCAGGGGCGGATCCAGAAGTGTCTCGATGGGGGGGGGGCCCGACAGCCCTCCCCCCCCCCCAGTTTTCCAGACTGTGTCATACCAAAAAAAAAATCCAGACCAAAACAGTGACTATCAGGCGAGCATAAAATCATAAACAAAAAAAGGAAATGCGCTTAAGAAACCAATTACAAATAAGTTGTGTTGAAATTATACTTCCTCGGTGCTTTTCTTTTTGGGACTTTAAAAATAAATTGTACTGTAGTGTTGTAACCGTTCTCTCTACGCATGTTTCTTTTTCTTTTTCTTTTTTTTTTTCTTTTTTGTTGGGGGGAGGGGGTAGTGGGGTGTGTGTGTGTGTGTGTGTGTGTGTGTGTGTGTGTGTGGGGGGGGGGGGGTGTTCTGAGACATTTAAAGTTTGCGGAGGTTACGATTTATTTGTTTGTTATAACTTTTCTTCTTTCATCTCGGGGACACAGCACAGCTTTTGGCACTTTTTTAAAAGTTTAAAAGAAGGGCTGATCATACCTACATGCACTTGACCTCCTCCCCACCCACCTCCCTAACTAATCAAGATTAATTGGGCACTTCTGATTATTATATGGTGTTTATTTCTTATTGAAAAGAATGTTCTACCTGGCGTTCCTGCAGGAGCAATCACCTTGTGTTTGACAACAACACTACACTACCAATGAGTCCGAAAAACACACCTTTTCCAACTCCATTACCCCACTGATTAATCATTGACTGCTGAGGATTCTGTTGTAGTTTTGCTGTGGTGCCTGGAATGTGTGTGTGTGTGTGTGTGTGTGTGTGTGTGTGTGTGTGTGTGTGTGTGTGTGTGTGTGTGTGTGTGTGTGTGTGTGTGTGTGTGCGTGTGTGTGTGTGTGTGCGCGTATAATATTGTGTACAGTTTTCTGTAATTGTATTTTTGAAATTTGTAAGGCGCCTAGAGCTCTACCTGAGGTTAGGCGCCATATAAATTATTATTATTATTATTATTATTATTATTATCATTATCATTATTATTAATAGCTCAGGCGGTTAAACGTCAGAGCAGGAGAGCGAAGAGAATCGCCGGGTCGTGGGTTTGAATCCCGTCCTGGTCCCGGTAGCTGGAGACGCAATCCAGGAGGAAAAGACGGATTTGTTCAATATCATGTCCGTTGAAAGGTCCTGGTAAATCAAAGTGGCATAGTTGAAGTGCGCCTGAGTTGATCAGCGTTCAGGTCGTACTCCATAGGCAATAGATTTCCCTGTCCCCCATAACCGCCCGTCAGGGCCGTCCATTATCACTTCGGTGCCGTGGACGTCAAACCCTTAACTAATCAATCAACTACACTACCAAGTAATCCTCCGTCTGAGGAACAACACAGCCATTTGTAAAAATTGTGATAACTGCTCTATACACCCACAAACCTCCTCCATATGAGGAACAGAATCAGATCACAGAAATAGTCATTATCACTCATGATGTATTCATCTTACACTGACTGACGATTGTTTAAGGGTTAGTTCAAGGCTGATCAAAATCAAGACATTTCACACCTCCCCTCTGGTGACTATCATCAATGACCACGTCGCTACTCTGATGGGCACTTGTGCATGTCCATGGAAGACAAAGCTACGCAATCTGTGTGAGACTGGAGACCCACTGTGCTGAAAGAGTGATGTGTGACAGGATTAGGGGATTAGCAATTACCTGTGACACCCGGGCCAGTCGGCTGCTCACCCCTGGGGAGACACTCACCGCGCAGTTGATTTCTCGCTTTCTGATCACAGTTGCTGTTTGTCTTTTCGTCGGCATGGAATGTCAAAACCATGTACCAGAGCGGCAAGGCCGCCCATATAGCAGCGGAAATGCAAAAGTACAACCTTTCCCTGCTAGGTATCAGTAAAGCCAAAGATGGACGCAGTCTGGCCAGAAAAGGCTGTTAGTGGGGAGATGATTCTGTATTCAGGTAATGAAGAGGAGAATGCCCCCCCATACAGAAGGAGTAGCATTCCTACTTTCACCAGTGGCACAGAGAGCGCTGATGGGCTTGGAACCTCTTGGGCCAAGAATTATCACAGCAGCCTTTAGAACCAAGAAAAAGATCAAGCTGAACGTCATCCAGTGTTATGCGCCCACTAATGACAGTGACGAGGAAGAAAAACAAGAGTTTTATGACCGACTCCAGAGTGCTGTGGACAAATGTGCGGAGCGAGACATCACCATCGTCATGGGCGATTTTGATGCCAAAATAGGAGAGGACAACACCGGATACGAAGAGGTGATGGGGAGACAGGGACTAGGGGAGATGAGTGAAAACGGGGAGAGGTTTGTAGACTTTTGTGCTCTAAACAGACTTGTCATTGGAGGCAGCATCTTCCCACACAGAAGAATACACAAAGCAACTTGAGTCTCACCTGACCATAATACACAGAACCAAATAGACCATAATCTGCATTAGCACGAAATTAGAGGATCCCTTCAAGATGTTCGAGTGAGGAGGGGAGCAGATGTCGCCTCAAACCACCATTTGCCTACCTTAACAATAAAGCTCAAGTTAAAGAAAAGCTGCATAGAGAAAACAAGAAGACAGCGCTATAATGTAGGCCTCCTGAGAGAGACTGGAGTGAGAGAAGAGTTCAAACTGGTGCTGTCCAACCGGTTTCAAGCGCTACAGGAGCTAGTAAATGAAGAAGAGGCGGTCACCATAGAGCAGCAGTGGAAGGCAGTTAGAGAGGCGCTGGACTCAACCTGCAAAGACACTGTAGGGTTCAGAAAACACCATCACAAGGACTGGATGTCGGCACAGACCTTGAACCAGTCTTGCTTGCTGGCACCCCGTTGGAGGAGGTGGAGTCCTTCACCTATCTCGGGAGCATCATAGACAAAAAGTCGGCACTGATGCAGATGTCAGAGCACGAATCGGTAAAGCCAGAGCAGCCTTTCTCCAGTTGAAAAAAGTGTGGAGTTCCAGGGAGCTATCACAACACACCAAAGTCCGGATTTTCAACTCCAACGTAAAAGCAGTTCTCCTATATGGAGCAGAGACTTGGAGATTGACAAAATCCACAATCAACAGAGTACAGATCTTCATAAACAGTTGCCTTAGAAGAATTTTGAAAATCCACTGGCCAGAGAAGATCAGCAACGTCAGACTCTGGGAGAGAACAGAGCAGATAACAGCAGAGAATGAAATTGGGCGAAGAAGATGGGGATGGATCGGTCACAGTCTGAGAAAGCCAGCTTCCAGTATCACTAGGCAGGCATTGTCATCGAACCCCCAGGGAAAGAGGAAAAGAGGCAGGCCGAGAAACACCTGTCGTCGAGACCTCCAAGCAGACATCAAGAGACTGGGAGCCACCTGGAGTAAAATCGAAGGAGAAGCACAGGACAGTAGTCGCTGGAGGTCTCTCGTCGACGGCCTATACCCGGGGAGGGGTGACATGCGTAAGTAAGTAAGATCACAGTTGGCGTGTACACAGGCGTAGACTTAAACCTAGATGACTGCCACGTATGAGGATGCAATACCATTTGTATCGCACAGAAAGAGTAATGCTTTTCATGAGCCCCTGTGACTGAAGCAGCATATGAAACTCTATGCCTGGCTCAGGGACTGAGTTGGGCCCCAGTTCAGCAATGATTGGACACTTTTTCCACCGCTGGGGTTGACCAGCAGTCAGCGGCTTAATACCAGATGGCTGCATCTGTATGAGGATGCAATGAGGATTGTATCACACAGCAAGCGGCACTGATTTACATGAGCCCCTGTGAGTGCGGGGCACAGGGCACTCTATGTCTGGGTGAAGTACTGTGACAGGTGCAGGTAAGGAGTGCCAAGTGAGGATATTTGACTATAGGCCCATGAACACACTAGGCTCACCCACCGATCCCGTGAGATAATTGTAAAATGCACCATACAAGAAAAGAAGAATAGAGAAGAATAGTAAAACACAACTTCCACAAATAACCATCACAAAAAAAATCGGTCAGGGCTGACAGGGGGGCCAGGGCCCCCCACCACCCCCACCCCCTGGATCCGCCACTGCAAAAGGCACGCGGCAAAGATCTGGGCGATCTTGTTAACCCGACGCCTTTAGTTCTTGTTGTACAGGGACGCAACCTATTGTCTTTGTTACAAATCACATTGAGCATTGTGGCGAAATGTACACATTTACACACACAAAAGGTGACTGCCAAGCGTGTAAAATGCAGAGAATAACCCAACGAAGAAAGAAGCAAGCTTAGAAAAGACAGTTACAACAAATTGACAGACTGCATGTCACACTTCTGGGGACAGTCTGATCGACCGTGGTACTTCAAAAGTGATGTGCAACGTGCAATAACTTGACGCTTCGAATTGCCGGACTATTCTGGCACTACTTTGGACCTATCAGTTGTCCATGCCTGGTGTTCTTAGACCACCACCACCCTCCCCCTGCCTCCCCACCCCCTCTTCGTGTTGCAGGGTTAAATCAAAGATTCCAGAACCCGTTGGCGAAGCGGTTCTAGGGTCTTTGGCTATATTTAGTACTGAAGGCACGAACATTATTAAAATATAAATGAACGAATTTCGGCTATGTTGCTCTGTGATGACTCAATCTTCCTCTATGATAGTACAATACTGAGGAATGAGTATTAGGTACTGTGGCGCTAGAGCTATAGGAAGAGAAAAAGTCTCTTCAAGAATCCGATAACGTGCCAAGCAAACATTAATCCCAGGGTCTTTCAAATCGCGACACCCCCGACACACACACACACACACACACACACACACACACACACACACACACACACACACACACACACACACACTGACACACACACACACACACACACACACACACACACACACACACACACACAGACACACACAAACACACACTCCTGTCCTGTCACGTTCTTCTCCTACTTCAGGACCGACCTGTTACTTCTACAAGACTAACCCCTGTTATGTGCAAGAGGCCTAGATTGTCATGAGCCCCTGCAGTCGCAGAGGCTCATGAGAATCTAGATCTCTTGCTCATAGCGATTGCATCATTTATTTGATCACGCTGAGTAAGTCATCTGCCAGTGGACGCAGACAAACTGTATCTTAAACCTCTGATAATCCAGCTCAGTTCAGTTCGGTTCGGTCAGGGCGGGATCTCTGCGCTCAGAAAGGCCCACACGCGTTCCATCCCATCCATCAGAAGTCTTCTCAGAGTTGCTTTCGATATCGTGTCACTATTGTGTGGCTTACTGTAGATCTCTCATAATGTGATAATCTAACCCCATACAACCCCGCGTCGCGTCTAAAGAAAATGAATAAATACAATGTGGTGTCAGCAAGAGGCATAGATCCTCATGAGCCCCCGCAACTGCGGGGGCTCATGAGGATCTGCGCCTCTTGCAGCTGGATCTCCTCCACTTTTCTTGGAGGCGAAGGGGGTAAAACTAAAACTGTATAATTGTGAAATCTGAAATTGTATTTAACAGCGAAATCTCGCTCTCCTCAAAGGTGGAGACTGGCTCTTGCCAAATGACGGGGGATTCCTTGTTGAGGTTCGAGATTTTGTCAGAAAATGGGAAAACAAATTAAAGGACGCACCGCATAAAACTGACATGATTTCGCGCCAAAATGTCACTCACAAGGTTGCATGCGAACACAAACGGAACACAGAGGAACAGGGCCCTGGAGGTTTACGCCGTATAAACAGTTGTTCAGGTCCTCTTCAACTCGGTCTCAACAAGGGGAGAGCAGAGACGGGCGTTTGTTGACATTGTCAGTTACCTCCCGTGGATGCGCGCGCCCTTTGACGCGGAACCTATCAATTAGCTCGCATCAGTCCGGCAGCCGCAGTTGCGTACGTACTGCGCGGTCATCACAAACACCAAGCCGCAGTTTCGCACTCAGTTTGATAGCGACAGTAAAATTCCTTGCGAGAGGCTCAGAGTCAACCAGTTAGATTCAGTCAAACAGTTTTAGATTCAGCAAGAGGCATAGATTCTCATGTGCCCCTGC
Source organism: Semisulcospira habei (assembly GCA_036245525.1). Lineage (NCBI taxonomy): Eukaryota > Metazoa > Mollusca > Gastropoda > Semisulcospiridae > Semisulcospira > Semisulcospira habei. The sequence goes on along the minus strand of BTPG01000007.1, from coordinate 91,455,065 downwards.
AGGGGCACATGAGAATCTACCCCTCTTGCTGAACCAAACTGGTTGAATTTTCTCCTCACATTGGAGAGGCTTTGAGAACCGTAACACGGAGTCCAGCGTACTCGGCCCAGTCACCTAGAGCACGCCACGTGACCATCGCACGTCAAATTTGCAGGGCGCAGAAAGGGAAGAGCAGCCGTGCCGATCGATGAGGATAGATGTAATTAAGGGCCCTGCGACTTGCCGGCTGAGGCCTAATGTTATTCTCCCTCCCTCCCCCCCCCCGCTCCCCTACCCCCCCTTATCCCCCCCTACCCCCTAGCCCCCTCTGCTCCCCCCTCCCCCCCCCCCCCCGCCGCTCCCCCCCCCCTCTCTCTCTCTCTCTCTCTGCTCCGGCAGCAAACCCGATTAGAACGATTACAGGGAAATGGCCAGACCCTATCAAAGCCCGAGCCGTTAATGAAGGGGGAGTGAGCAGCCTTGTTCTTGGGCCGGGTCCCGAAAGTCACAAGCCCCTCCCGCTACCCCCTCCACCCGCATCCCCACCCCACCCCCACCCCCACCTTTCCCCCCTGTTTCCACCCGACCCCCATTTTGCTCCTACTATCAAGCAAGAGATAAACGTAAGTCCTTGCAGCCGGTACAATGTCACCTGAGATAACTATTTACTCATCGAGACCGACTCCAGAACTGACGTTGCGAGGAAAAGGAGGTCACAATTGCGCGTGTTCTGACGAAAACAGTCGATCAAAAGGCCGGACAAACATACGATATCGCATGATTGTCCAGACTTTAACCTCATAAAATCCTGACACGCGACCACAATATGTGGATCGACCATGATAGTTCAAGGGTGCTGTCAGAATAGCTTGGCGCCTATAGGCGTCAGGCTATTCTGACACCACCCTTGAACTATCATGGTCGATTTGTCTCCAGAACTGTGACGCAAACCAACCTCGAAGGATATGGAATAACAGTGATAATTGCATCTTCAGTGTGTAATGGATTAATTCATCGTTCGCGTCAAAACACTGACGCGCAGTTTTGACATAATTATTTCAGATTTCATGCAATCGTCTACTGAGGGCAGCTTTGGGGATTTTTAAATAAACGACCTGAAAACAAAAAGAAAGGTTTCTGAAATTAGTTTCATATGGATCAGAGTAGTTCATTAAATTAATGAACGTTTGATGTCTCAAGAACAGTAAGCTATGGAAAGCAAGAAAAGATCCGCCATTTATAATTCCATTCCTTTTACATATCAATCAGAAACGACTGAAGTGCAATCATTCAATTCAGACAACAAGGCAACTGCTAAGCGTTTAAAATGCGAAGAAAATCCCAAGAAACAACAAATCACGTTTAGAAAGGACAAGTAAAACACAGCTGTGTTGTACTTTCCCTGTCAATGCGTGCTTCTTTCTTTGTTGGCGCTTTCTTTCCAATCTATCTCTCTGTCTCTGTCTCTCTCTGTCTCTCTGTCTTTCTCTCTCTCTCTCTCTCTCTCTCTCTCTCTCTCTCTCTCTCTCTCTCTCTCTCTCTCCGGCTCTCTCTCTCTCCGGCTCTCTCTCTCTCTCTCTCTCTCTCTCTCTCTCTCTCTCTCTCTCTCTCTCTCTCTCTCTCTCTCTCTCTCTCCGGCTCTCTCTCTCTCTCCGGCTCTCTCTCTCTCTCTCTCTCTCTCTCTCTCTCTCTCTCTCTCTCTCTCTCTCTCTCTCTCTCTCTCTCTCTCTCTCTCTCTCTCTCTCTCTCTCTCTCTCTCTGGCCTCACACACACGCACTTACTTTTGCTCGCTCCTGCGCGAAGCTTACACACACTCTTGTCTCTCGTGTTCAGTTTCTCTCTGAGTCTAGCTCTCTTATGATTTTTTTCGTTGACGTCATTTTTACTTTTTCCGCACTTTTGTTCTTCCTTTTCTTTTATTTTTATTTTTTTTATTTATCTCCTTCAGTTGCCACATTCCTTCTGCGAATGAAGATAATTAGAGGCTAATCTCTCTGTTTTGTCTATTAATAAATCGTGTTGTACCCGTCTTTTCTAAGCGTGTTTCTTTCTCCGTTGGGTACTTCTTTGCATTTACACGCTTGGCAGTCACCTTTTTGGTCTAGATTTCCAATCATGGCACAAGCTATGATACGGCTTGTGGCTTCATTTTTATTTTATCGTGAAACGGTTCGAAAGACTGGATTTCCGTTTTCCGATATGCTCGGTTACAACACGCCAAATGACTCTCAAGCCAGATCGAACAGGAGCCAGGAAAACAAATAAAGGCTGAAAACCCGTTAAGTATGAAACATGAAACACGTACGCCAAAGTGACTCCTGTTCGATTTGGCGTGACTTTCGTTTCTGGCGCGTTGCCCCGCTCACGAAAAGATTGCCAAATCAAAGTACTCCGAGTAGGTCTGGCGTGACATTCGTTTTTGATGTGTTATTCTTCTCACACAAAATTGCCACGGGTAGTTCTGGCGTGACGGCCGTTTCTGGCGTGTTACTAATCTCATGCAAAATTGACACTCCAAATTGACTCTGAGTCGATCTGGCGTGACGGTCGTTTTGGGCGTGTTACTTCTCTCAGGCAAAATTACAACACCAAGTGGACTCATAGTCAACCTGGCGTGATGGTCGTTTTTGGCGTGTTACTCCTCTCAAGCAAAATTGTCACGCCAAAGTGAGCCCGATGACGCCAAAGTGAGACCGGGTAGATCTTGTGGACGCAAAAACCGTGGGTCAATCTGGCTAACGTCTCGCTAAAGCGACCTAAACAAGTTAATCGTTTAGGGCTTAACGTCTTTTGCCGCCACAAAGAGAGATATATATATAAGGAGAATTCTGAGACATTTTCATTGTCTTAAGTTGACCCTAATTAATTAACTAATTAAGATCATTAACGCCCACATGGTGGTTTCTCTCAAAACAAACCAGATCCCGTTTAGTGCACTCACTAAAAATAAACTAAAGACATTTCAACCCCCGGGCCTGGCTCCCGTTTTACAACGTTTCAGTCAACTGTCTCTCATTATGAGTAGACTGGCGAGGCTTAACGGCAGATTTACCAGTTTACTTAGACCAACAACAACAACAACAAAATGTCTTTGTTCAATAAACACTCTACTGGTGCAAATCAGATGCCTGTGTAGCCTAATCTTTGCCACGCAACACAGTTGAAAGCCCTTTTGTGAGGTGATCATGGTTTTTGTCACCTGCTATTCAATTTCAGGTATGCTAGGGGACACATTTCCTTTTAGGCTTTGCCGCATGCTTTTATGAATAAGCTGCCACGTGGCTGAGGTTTTGAAAAGGTCAGCCAACAAAAACCTACTGCCTTTTCAATCACTGGGAGGTGAGAAAGATCAGCTTAATACACTCAACAGGGACAGCATGTTTCTTTGAAAGAAAACCCAACAATTACCAAGATGTTTTGCAGGTCAGCTTAATATACTCAAAACCATATTTACTACCAAAGGAACAAATGTGTTTATAAAGTTTGTTTCACTTTTTTATATTATATTATAAAAATGAATCAAGATGAATTGCTACTCTTAAGCGATATCAGTGCTGTAGAAAACAAAAACTTAGACTCAAAACGTGAAATTCTTCTATCTGTAGTTGTTTCAGGCAAATCGAAAGCTTATCTCGGAAAATGTTATTCTACAGATTATATTGAATCTCTTAGCGGGGAAGAGTTAATCAGGTTACACGCAACGTAGGATAATCACATCGCTTCACTAATGACTCCTGATCTGAGTCGGTCTTTAGTATCTCTTTATTCAAAAGCGGTGAGCCACTTTCTCCAGATCAAAAAATAAAGTCTGTCCCACGATCTCAAGAGCAACCCAATAGTATCTAGTGCAATTGGCAAATTAGCTTGCCTCATGTTTTAAAACTTTGGAAATTACCTTGCACCTGTGGTAACTTTGCTTGTTACTGGCAGTCATATTGATTTTTTTTAAAATTAAATTTTTCTGCTGATCAAAATGAACAACCCACAGACGACCACACAACCGAACCCCAGCCTTGTTTCGACTCAGATTCAAATGGTGACCAAGGTTAAAAGTGCTGGTCGGATAGAGGCAAGAAAAAGATTGGCCGAATGGAACAGACAAAAAAAATTACAGATTACAAAATTACAACAACAAAAATATTACAGCTTAAGGCTCATGTAACTGATCCTCCATCACCGGCCCTAGCGCCGACCCAGTCAGGACCGTCAGGACCACCAAGACCATCAGAACCATCAGGACCCCCATCTCCTCCACATCAAAGTGAGAGACTAACAATCAAGTCTAAACCCGAAACAACAAAATATATAGTTGCTGGATTTGTTGTTGGATTTGGTTATGCAGGTTACAAGCTATGGAAAAAATACAAACCACAGACTCGAACAGTGTCCAAAAAATTAGACACTCCAAAAACAAATCCAGAAGTCGCCACATTACCAGCAACATCCAAAGCCCTGGACCCATTTTTTATGCAGTGAATAAAAAAATATTAATTTAATTTTTATTGCATTAGAAAATGAGCGAAACAAAAAACTTAATGAACCTCGTCTATCACTCTGCCGTAATAAGCGGGCTAGCAGTAGCTTACTCCAGGCTGGGAAAAAGTCTTCTCAAAATGAAATCTGCAGACTTGAGTAGATTAGACTTTGAAGATACAGCTACGCTAATTGCAGCTGAAACAGCGTCAATTGCAACAAAAGACTTTCTTGTCAAGCAAGGAATTATTCCAGAAAATGTATCTATGTAAATAAAAAAGTATGGCAACTTTAGCTATTATGATTGGGGGCGCCATAGTCAATGCACTTGCTTTCAGTGGTTCAAATTGTCTCTTTTTAAAAGTGGGTAGAGAAGAATCTGCACAAGAAATGTGACATCACAATGAGGCATCAGAGAAACTTGCACAAGCTCAGCAGGAGTATGAAAAGCAAAGAATAGAAAATCTTGATTTTATCAATGAAAAACTCAGGCTTGAAGGTCACGCGCAGCATACATTTTCAAATGTCGATGACACTATCAGGGAATATTTTCTTGTTACAGGCAATGACATGTCTACCCCACAGCCAAAACTTAGTGATTACTATCAACCCGTCCACAACAAAGAAACGGGGAGATAATCTTTGTTCTAGTGGGAATGACATTTGTATATTTCACGGGACTTTTTATTGCTAGAAAAAATGACAGACGAAAATAAACTATCAAAAATATATTACTCTCCAATTGGTTATTTGAAAGGAAAAACCACAATTCAGAAATTGCATGCTGATGTGGGTGGTGATGTTACACTCAATCAAATAAGACAATGGTTACAAAGACAGGCCATTTGGCAGGTTAATCTCCCTGCTCCAAGAAAAATAACAAGACCACATTTTGAAAACACTACCCCCAATGACACTCATCAAATGGACCTCCTGTTCTTACCTCACAATACAATAAGAAAAAAGCGCTACAAGTATGCACTAACTGTTGTTGACATAGCTTCAAGGTATAAGGATGCTGAACCCATAACTGACAAAACTGCTAGTATGGCTGCGACTGCTTTAACAAAAATATATAGTCGAGGCCCCTAAAATTTCCCAGACTCATACAAGTCGATGACGGATCTGAGTTTAAGGGTGCCATTAATCAGTTATTTGCTAAGCATGGCGTGCTAGTGCGGCGAGGCATATCGGGCATTCACAGATCTCAGGCAATTGTTGAGAACTTTAACAAGCAATTATCGGAGAGACTTTTCAGCTACCAGTATTCAAAGGAACTCATGCATGATGCACGTAACACTGAGTGGGTAAAGAGATTACCGTCTGTGATAAAAGCAATAAATAATGAAGGACAACGCTTACGCCCAAAGCCCACCGATGCTATTAAATTAAAATCAATACTGTAAGGACTGCAGGCATCAGAGACGGGGCTAAAAACAACAATGCCAGACACAATTTTGTTTACAACACAGGTAAGATATTAATATATCAGCCCGGGGAGTCGGAGAATGACGTCAGTCGCAGGACAACCGATCCAATTTGGTCTACGTCTGTACACAATATAAAAAAATAGTCCCGGGCACTGGTGGTCCATCAATTTATTATCTATATGAACCTGCCCCACAGAGGGCATTTGTCAGAGAAGAATTACAGCTTATTCCCCCAGACACTGTTACCCATTTCAGTAACTAACTCATCAATTAATTCATCAACTAATTGATCAGCTATTTCTTCAGATAACTTGAGCCTGTAATGCCCAGGTGCATAAGCCTTTTCTATAGTGTAAAACACTCGTTTTGTGTCCCCTACTGCAAGTGATTTCTTATGTGTTTGGATCATTTTAAGATTGTGTTTATTTGACCTCAGTGACTTGTTTGGATAATCAGGCATTAATGCTTCATCTAAAACTTGCGTGAAATGCTGATGACGGATGTCTTTATTTTTTATCGCTGTTTTTTAAAAAATTCCTTTTGCTTTGGATTGACTTCCCTTCTGGCGCAGTATAGAAAACATTTTTTACCTCAGTCCAACGTACTCGACTATCGGCACTCCATTCAGTTCATCTTTAAACTTGTGTGTGGCATCTTGAGTCACAGGGTCTCATCACAGACCTCCAGTGCAGTTTCCGGCACTTCCATAGTACAACTGACCATCTAGTCCGCTTTGAGTCTTATATCCGAGATGCTTTTGTCCACAAGCAGCATGTCTATGCACTTTCTTCAATCTTGATAAGGCATATGACACCACCTGGAAGTATGGTATAATGTCTGATTTGTCCGACATGGGTTTAAAAGGGCACATGCCCGTTTTTATTCAAATTTTTTTGTCTAACAGGTCATTCCATGTCCATGTGGGCTCCACCCTCTCTGACTCCTTTGAACAGGAGATGGGTGTCCCGCAGGGCAGCATTTTATGTCCTGTTTTATTTTTTTTTTTTTTTTTTTTTTTAGTATTAAAATTAATAACATTGTAAAGGCCGTTAAGGATGATTCTGAATGCTCTTTGTTTGTGGACGACTTTGCTTTGTGTGCATGAGGTCGAGGGCTTGCGTCCCTTGAGAGGCGCTTGCAGCTGTGCGTTGATCGCATCCAGGGGTGGGTGTCTCTCAACGGATTCAGGTTCTCGCCCTCTAAGACAGTCTGTGTGCATTTTACTAACCAGAAGAAATTTTTTTCAGAACCTAGCCTGAGCATTGCTGGAGTGCCAATTAAGGTGGCCGAAGAGGCAAAGTTTTTGGGGGTCATCTTTGACAAAAGATTGACCTTCTGCAACCATGTTACCTACCTTAGAACCTCTTGTCAGAAGGCCCTCGACATTCTTCGTGTCGTTGGTCATACTGACTGGGGTGCAGACCGCATTGTCTTACTTCAACTGTACTGGGCCCTTGTTTGGTCCAAACTGGATTACAGCTCTGTGGTATATGGCTCGGCTTCAAAGTCTGTTCTACAGCGTCTGAACACAATTCACCATCAAGGTCTGCGCATATGTCTGGGTGCCTTCAGGACATCTCCAGTTCCTAGTCTGTATGCAGAGGCAGGGGAGCCTTCTCTCAGGCTCTGCCGCATCCGAGTCATGCTCAGCTACGTTCTGCAGCTGAAGACCCATCCAGAAAATCCAGCCTATGATTGTGTCTTTAACCCGTCGTTTGCAGAGATTTACGATGCCCATCCGGAAGCTGTCTGTCCACTTTCCTTCCATGTCCGACCTCATCTGCAGGTGGCCGGAGTGGACCTGGACAAAGTTTCGGAATCTCTGCAACACGTCACTCCACCCTGGCTACTACCAGTTCCTGACATCTTGCTGGACTTGACTGCCCACAAGAAGGATTGTACTCCACCAGCCATATACCACCAGAGCCTCAATGAACTCCTTTCAATTTTATACGGATGGGTCCAAGTCTGTGGATGAGAGGGTGGCTGCAGCTGCAGTGTCCTCTCGCCATCCTAGACGCCCATTTAAGCTCCGTCTCCCTGACCATTCCTCTGTATTTAGTGCAGAACTGCAGGCAATTCTGCTGGCACTCAAGCATGCCTATCAGTCTCGGGAAAGGAACTTCCTGATTCTGTCTGACTCTCTTTCTGCCCTGCAGGCCCTTCAGGGTGAGGGAACAGACCATCCACTGCTGGTGCAGATTAGAGAGCTCTACGCAGACTTGATGAAGGAATATTATGACATCATTTTTATTTGGGTCCCGGGCCATGTGGGCATCGAAGGCAACAGAATTGCAGATTCTGCTGCCAACAGTGCCCGCAGTGACCCTGTCCCTGACACACAGACTGTTTATAGTGATTTTCAACCTGTCATTAGTGCGTACATAGCCCGCGAGTGGCAGTCCGAGTGGGACAAAGAGGAAGGGAACAAGCTTCATGAAGCTCTTCCTACGTTGTCCGACAGTCTACCTTTCCGCTGCGACAGCCGCCGTGAGTAGACTGTCCTTGCTCGGCTCCACATCGGGCACACGTATGTTACGCACTCTTACTTACTTAAACAGCGTCCATGGTGTTTTGCCTGTGATGAGCAGTTTCTGTTCGACACTTTTAGCTGTATTGTGCCAATCTAATTGACACGAGATATAAACACTTCACAGCAGACTCCTTGAAGGTTTTGTTCGTTCCCCCGGACAAAATCTTCAATTTCTTGAGAGAATGCAATATTTTTCACAAGATCTGAGCATTCATAGACTATGTAAATATTTGTTTATTTGCCCTTTTTGAGAGTCTGTATACGTTTCTTTTAAAGACTTGTGCGACATTTTAGCCTGACATTTTTAAGCTATATTTACATCTTGTCTTAAGACCTTGCTTTTAGTCTGGCTGACCAGATTTTTACCCATCCCGCCATGAGATGGCCTTAGTCGCCTGCTCGGCGTTAAACCCAAATAACTAACAAATAACTAACTCATCTTTAAACTTGCCAGGCACTTTCTTGTTTTGTGTGCTGAACAGTGGGTGATCCTTAGGATAATCAGATGTGTCATACATGTGTAGTTCTGTTTTCATGTCTTCAAAAAAGTCTTCAGTAGGCACGTCTATGATCATAGAGTCAGTGTCAGTGTATAGCAGTCGACAGTCAGGATACTTTGGTTTGAAGTAATCATAGTAGAATTCAAGCATCAATAGTTTTGACAACTCGAGTATTGCCATACCAATGAATACTGGCTTGTCCAGTTTAACAATCTTTTTATTTTGAGTGACACTGCATACAATGATGGATGAAAACTCTTTGTACTCTGTGTACTGTGGCTTACCTGTAAGTTTAATTGCACCTGATTCAGTTGTAACAAGTCTCACATCTTTGCCGTGATGAGGATTTTCCATCATCTTGCCAAAACAGGCATTGTTCATAAGCTTAAAGAAGTCTTTGTCAAATGCAATGTTGCCATCCCTTGCATGAAGGGTTGTGTTTTTCATTATGTAATCTTTCATGAAAGCACACTGATCAAAGCTTATGCCTCTGTGAACTTTCTTTAGTACTAACCCATGTCTGATGTAAAACTGTAGTAAGCGATAGTGACAAACGTAATTGAATTTGTCATTCAAATTTGGCACAAGTATGGTGTCTTCTTTTTTCCCCATCATACTCATTTTCTCAACAGCCAATGGATAATCATTATGGTAATCATGTAGATGGTGTGAGTACTCTAGGTCGACTTCAAAGATCTAACCTTTTGCATCGTTTTGGTCATTATTCATAATATAGTTTGTCAAGTCCGTTATGTCATACTGTGACAAATCATGCAGACAAAAGTTTTTCAAGGGCAATAACTCACACATCGCCCAGCCATACAAATTGTTCGCGTCCACGTACGTAATGAATTACCTTGACCTTGAGGGATCAAAACCCTGGTCAAGGTCACCATGACCATCCAGATATTTGTTGCTGGCTTTGGCATAGTTGTTTGCTGCTATATTTATGCCTCCCCTCAATCCACGTTCTACCACTTCACCCATCGTACGATCAGAGAACAGGTCTATAGATATCTTACTAGATTTAAAAAATGCATCCCATGTCATGCCAGGACTAGTTATGTAACAGGCTGGGTCAAGACTGTAGTGTAACAAACCCTTTTCACGGTAACTTTCAAATACGTCTGCTAGCAAATAAACGTCAGCTTTCAAGTACTGGTCATGGTAGTCACCAATCGTTTCACACCCTAGTTTACACCATGCATCGAGAGCATGTTGGTATTCAGAGTCAGAAATACCTTTAAAATTTAGTGTAGAGTAAAATTTCTCTTTTGGTGGCAGTCTCCTTTCCTCAAACACAACCCACTCACTGATGTACTCATAGGGGTAGACTCCTTTCTTGATCAACTCTGGCTTAAAATATTTACTTCTTATTGGAAACTCAGTCAGTCCTTCTGCAGACTAGCAAGCCCTAAAGACAAATGTTGCATGGAGTCATAAAACACTAATTTGTTGTTCAGCCTAAAAGTCAAGTACGATATTAACAGGAAAGCATGCTGCAAACCAATTTGCCGAAAACTATGCAGCTGAGAGCAATCTCCATGTTAGCCCTGAAAAGCAGAGAGAAGCAAGAAGAGAGCAAAGAGAGAGACCTGCCAAACAAGCAACAGCGGACGCCATGAATCAACCACTTACACACAAAGAGCTTCATACAGCTCTCAAAAAGTTGAAGGCGAAGAAGTCTCCTGGTCCAGATGGCATCACCAACGAGATGCTAACCCACCTTGGTAGTGCAGCAGAAAACAAGCTACTTGAGGTCCTCAACAGCAACTGGCAAGAAGGATCGCTACCACAACTCTGGCGAGAAGCGATCATGATCCCCATTCCAAAGAAAGGGAAGGATCCAAAGAAGGCCACCAGCTATCGCCCAATCAGCCTCACCAGCTGTGTTGTGAAGACCTTGGAGAGAATTGTGAACGAGCGCCTCAGGTGTTACCTAGAATCCAGGAACCTCCTCGCCCCTGAACAAGCTGGCTGTCGACAGTTCCGCAGCACCGAAGACCAGGTCACATACTTGGTGCAGGAAGTTGAAGATGCATTCCAGGAGCAGAAGCTGGTCTTCGTAACCTGGATTGATCTTCAGAAAGCTTTTGACAAGGTCTGGAAAGATGGGCTGCTTGTCAAACTGCTGAGAAAAGGCGTGTCCAGTAACATGTTCCAATGGATACGCTCCTACCTCTTCAACCGCAGGGCAAGAGTCAGCATCGACCAGACCAAAAGCAAGAAATTCCTCTTTCGTCATGGCGTCCCGCAAGGCGGAGTCCTCTCCCCTACCCTCTTCCTTCTCTTCATCGACGATCTGGTGTCTGAGATGCCCAAGGGAATCAAAGCTGCCCTATATGCAGACGACCTTGTGATCTGGTGCAAGGAGGAGCATGCAAGTACTGCCACATACAGAATGCAGCTAGCGGCAGACAAGCTGAACGCATGGGCAGATGACTGGTGCATTTCTGTCAACAAGGAGAAATCCTCCACCACCCTCTTCACATTGTCCCCAAAGCAGAAAGCCGGAACCATCAAGCTTGGTGGAACCCCTCTGAGAGAGGATGAAGAAGCTACTTACCTTGGTGTCACCTTTGACAGACGACAGACCTGGAAACCACACATTGCACAGGCAGAGGCGAAGGCCCGACGCAAGCTGGCCATACTCAGGAAACTGGCAGGCACCACCTGGGGAGCGAACGAGAACATACTGAAGACAGTATACCAGGGAACAGTCAGGCCCCACCTCGAGTACGGCTCCACAGCGTGGTTAACCTCAGCCAAATCGAACCTGCAGACCCTCGACCGAGTGCAAAACCAGGTTCTTCGAATCATCACTGGTGCAATGAAATCCACTCCAATCAAGGAAATGGAGAAGCTGACCACAATCCAACCTCTCAGTCAGAGGAGAGAAGCCAAAACCATGGTACAGGCTGAGAAGCTCAAGTGCTTGCCCAACCACCCCATGAAGCACAGACTGAGCAACCTCACCAAGAACCGGCTTAAAAGAAGCAGCTTTGTCCATGAGAGCATGCGACTTTCTCGACAGCACAGGGAAGTCCTTCCACAGAGCACTCTACCTCTGATCACAGAAGAAGAGGAAAACCCTTGGGCAATGGAAAAACCAGACATCCAGATCCGCACCAGTGTCCCACATGTTGCCTCAGGAGACAGTCAGGATGACACCGTTCGACGGGCACTCACCCTAGCCCTGATCGACGAACAATACCCAAAGGAGGCATGGATCCACATCTACACTGATGGATCAGCAACAAATGCCATTTCCAATGGAGGTGCTGGCATCCTGATCCAGTTTCCTGGGGGACATACAGCCACATCCAGTGTAGCCACTGGCAAACACTGCACAAACTACAAAGCAGAAACCGAAGCACTTATGCAGGCCGCCTCCATGGTTCAGAATTCCGCAGACCCATGCTACCAAGTTGTCTTTTTCTCCGATGCCCTTTCAGTCCTTCAGGCCCTCGAAAACGACAAGCTCGCCCAGCTGACCAGAGCCTTGCAGAAGGTCAGAGAAACCAGAAGAGTTGTCCTCCAGTGGATACCTGCTCACTGTGGGGGACCAGGAAATGAAAGGGCAGACGAGCTGGTGAAAGAAGGAGCCACAAAAGATCAACAAGAAAACAGCGTCAGCTACAGTGAGCAAAAGACAATCATCAAGGCATTGATGAGGCCAAGGTCAAACAGAGACGACTACCACACAATGACCAGAGAGCAGCAAGTCGTCCTGATCAGACTGCGTACCGGCCACAACAGACTGAATGCTCACATGAACAGAAAGCTGAAGCTGGCGCCATCATCAACCTGCGCCTGTGGTCAGGAAGACCAAACAGCGGAACATATTCTCCAGAGATGCCCCCTACTGTACGATGAAAGAAAAGAAGTGTCGCCATCGCCAACTCCACTGCAGACCAAACTCTACGGCAGTTGAGAAGACCTGGAGAAAACGACGTCATTCATCACCGGTGCTGGTCTGACCGTATAGCCCACTGTGAACGACAAGAAGAAAGTCAAGTACTTCTCAGTTGTCTGAGCAATACAACTAATGTTTTTGTAAGACTCATTTACAACATGCATGATAATGTGTGAATCATGTCCTTTGAGATTGTGGAAAAAGATTGGTAACTTATATGTCTTAGGATCTGTTTTTAATAACAAGTTACAATAGTTATGTGCAGCACCTCTGTAGCGTCCAGTTATGTGGTCATGATCACGAACTTTATCACAACCCAGAGGTTGTTCACATATCCAACATGTCTCTGCTGTATTAAAATTAAGTTTGTCTTCTTCTGTCATCACCAAAGGCATCTGACACTTTTCCAGATACTGTACTACCTGACTATACAGTTGTCTCATTTCTGTTAAAAACAGACATGCTGCATTTTTACCCCTGTAGATAACAGGCTCGATATGCACACTGTCAGACCTACCAAGAATGTATCCAAAAGAACACACCACTTGGTCACTCAATTTTACTGTCTTTGGTAATGATTCTGGAACAGGACCGTCATATGGCACAACCAGTGATTCAAAATCAGCATACACTACAAACGGCAGCTTTTGCTGATTCCCATAGTTCTTGAAATATACCTGACTACCAGGATCTGGATACTTAAGTATTGTTTGTATGTCATCAGCTGACCTACAGTGTTGGACATGGTTATGCGCAACTTTAATAGATGAAAACCTTTGTAAACATCTTTTACACACTTCCTGTTTGCCATTGTGTTTTGATACATGATCATGAATTAGTCATGACATACACCTGATAATTGTGTAGTGAAAGGTATTGTCGGAACATATTAACAACATGTCAACATGCTTATCTTCTGGCTGTCCCTAGGTTGGAGCAAGTGGTATACTCTAATGGGTTGTAACTTGTTAGGAGATTCATTATCCCACACATACACATTCACAGATATGCCAGAATTTAGTTCTTCAAACAAATCTATATCTTCTATTTTAACAGGAAAATCTATACCATTGAAGTAGAGTTCATTTACAAATTTGGTGTAGTTAGATACACGATCAGGTTTTGTTTTTACAAAGTGTAGTTTAGCAAGCACACACCACATGAAACAAACATTATCTTTGTTTTGAATATTGATGACAGCCTTTTTGTTTGCAACCTCTGTTGGCAGTGGCAACCATGATTTGCCTAATATAGTATGATACCTTGATTGCTTTAGTTGTAGTTCATGTACATGATCTTCGTGCCAACCTGACCCTTTCATTCTAGCACTGTCAATTGCTTTGAGGAAGTCAGGCAACAGTCTTTCTCTAAACATGTTCTCCAATTCTCTTCTTGAATTGACTGTGTGTTGTCTTGTTGATATATATGATACAATCACTTCACCATCTACTTTTATTTTAGCAACAACCTGAATCTTTACACTGCCTGTAAAAAGATTAGCTTGTATGACAGAAAAAGAGTTTTCTATCGATTCATAGACATTGTTACTATTAGATATAGGTAAGTCTGTCATGTGAAACACGTTTCTTAAACCAGGTGGACCAGGGCTTGATGAGTCAGGGCTTTGAGCATTGTCCGTCATTTTTATTTGACCAACAAAATATTAAATAAAAAATATTAACGCTGACTCTGTATGTGTAATACCATTTTATTAACTGTAAGCCAGTTAATATAAACATTTAGTTTACGTAGTTGTTTAAATATGTTATAACAAAGTATATCAAACCAGTTGCAGTTTGTATCATTAACTTTAAAGCTATGTGTCTTAAAGTCAACTGTCATGCACTCCACAATTGGATGCTCATCAACAAATTCCAAACTCACATTATATGCCATGTGTATCTCCACTGGGGCTGAAAGGCTTATGTGAGGCTGTTTGGGTGATGATATTAAGTCAGTAAAGTGCTCAACATCTTTAAAGCAGTGTGTGATATCGATAGCTTGCTCTGTTTGTCCGTCCGTCATTTTTATTGGTCAAAACAAAAGTATAAATTGATTCACCAACCCATACCCAGTGGGCTAATCTGTCTTTAAAATAAGCTTTAGATGCTTAGTCAATTTCAGTTTGTTTTTCACAATGTTTCGTTCATGTTTATTTGGGATGACGTCATTTTCTCTGAGACAGTCTTCAAAGCTGTCACGATCCTTACAGTAAAACAAACAGATGAACTTTAGTTGCTCTCAAAAATCTTTTAGTACAGCATTATATTTTTGAGTGAGAATCAATACACTGACATTTGCATGTCTGCCACTGAAGGCCAGTTCTGCTAAAGTGTTTCTCTTCTTGATAATGTCTTTTTCTGCAGAGCAATCATCGACTATAAACAAAGTTGGCTGTCCTTCAAATTGCTTGTAAAAAGACACCAAACAGTCATTTAGTTTTTTCTCGGGGTCAACTAAGTAAATGTTGTTGTCAGTCCAAATGAATAAACGGTTGTGATAAGCTTTGTTGTGTTTGATCGTAGGACAAAATATCACTATGTTTTCAAAATGGTGGATGTATCTTGTTTGTAAGAGGTCAAGTACAAATTCATGTTTTAACACAGCCTGTGGCACAGCAAAACAAACCACATTGTGGGTCGAGTGTCATCAAGTTCATTTTAAAACAGAATATAATTTTAATACACATGTCCACTTAGTCTGCTCTCTGCAATATTGAGTTGAGCGTCATAAATCAGATACAAATATACATTTATTGCTCCAGCGGTTTCAGTCTTTTTTTGTATTTGAATGGTAATTCCATCACTGCCATTTTCAACAGTATAACCTGACCCATGTAGGTAGTCATCATCTGTACTACGCACGTCTAGCCAAAGTGCGTATTTATTCATAAGGTATTGTCCGATCCTTACATCATACAGATGTAGATCTTTGCATGCCATGTTTGCTGGTTTTTCTCTAAGTCTCCCACCAGCAAAATACTTTGTGATCTCGTCGTAGTGCTGATAAGGTTGCATTCCAGAAGCATACACTTGATTTGGGCGTCCTTCAATTGTACAGGATAAATGTGTCATCTTTGAATTATAAAATTTTTCTGAATCCCGTTTGTATGGGCTTCCTGGTTCAATAAACAACATAAGAATACCTTTCAGTGACCTAGCAGGTGTGTTCAGGTTAATGTTCCACATTGGATCACTTTTGTCTTTATGCATTAAACTGTGTCTTATCACAGGGTCATAATAAATTGGAAGTCTTGACTGGTACTGATTTTGAATGAGAGTAGCAAAATGAGCATGTGTGACAATTTCATATTCTAAGGAAATGTTAGAAATCTTATATGTTGCATTGAGATCCGATGATTTTATAACTTTGGAATAGTCATTGAAAGTTAGTTCAAAACTCAGACAGTCATTCAGTGCTCCTTGATAATAAGGCAAATGTGCTATTAGGATTTCGAATTCAAGTGGAATGAAAAATCTGGTTCCATATGTTTTAGCTAAAATAACTTCCTTGGCTGTAGTGGTTACTTTGTCGCTTGCATTGATTCTGAGTTTGCCAACGTTATCTGACTGTATGCCTTGATAAATATGGTCTTCGCATTCTTCTCTTGTGAGCCAAAGATCTCTATAGCAGTAGAACACATCAGCATCATCAAGACTAAACACTTCCTGTCCTTCAAGTTTAAGTTTAATAGTTCTAATAATTGCTCTGCCAAGAATGTCAACTAGTGTTCTGTTCACATCTGATTCTGATGAAAGTTCAATATTAAAAGCAACGTGTGCGGTAATAGGAACGATAATGTCACTGGGACCTAGGTTCAGAAACTTGACAGTAAGAACTTGGTTTTGATCGATAATACTTGGATTGTATGTAATGACAACTGATTGCCTAATGCCCTTAACACAAAGAGGCTCACATAGTTTTCAATATGGGTCTAACTTTGATTCATAGGATGATGTCATTTTATTATACAAAAATCAAAAATATTAAATTAATAAAAATGAAGGCAGTGGGAGGATTTAAAATCATGATGATTTTGAAATGGATGTCATGAATCTCTCTGATACTAGTGTAACAGATATGACTGGAATGGTAAATACTTCTCCTATGTATCGCAAACTGTTAAAAGACAAAGTAAACTCATTTTATGACAGTGTTGGTGCCCGCCCAGATGTAATAGATCCTAATCAGTTTGAATATGAAAAAGGTCACTTATTTGCAAATACAGACAGAGATAAAGTACATCTAACTCATAAAAATAACCCTGCTAAGTTTATAGATTTAAGTACAATTAAAGGCGAAGTAGGTGGTAACTCCGGGTTGGCAAGGTACCTTGGAATTGGTGGGTCTCCCGGTCCTCACGCGCCACCTCAACTTGTTAGCGCTCTTCACGACATGCAAACAAGGTTACCAACAGGACAAGAAATTGAAATGGCAGCAATAACAAGCTTGCCAAAAATAGCAAACAAAGTGATACAAGAAACCTCATTTACTGAAGGACAAATAAATGACACTATGAAAACAATAGACTTTGTCAATGGTGGAGATTATGGGCTTGAATAAATCACTGTAGTCAATCAGAGGTCAGATGGTAAATAATGTAGCCAAACTAGGTGAGCTTGATAAACACATAGAAAGAGAAAAAGAAAAACTGGCTACAGCAGACAATGGGAATCTTGACACAGAATAAAAAAAAAGAATACAACACAGATTAAATGATTTGCAGATAGAAAGATCAGGGCGATTAGAAGTGATTAGTATTGGAAGAGAAAAACTAAAAACACAGGTCAACAGGATTAGAGAAACTATACAGAAAATACTTCACGAAGACACAACGTTGGCTAAGAGATTGAGAACACTTTTCAGAGAGCAGGGTATCACTATTGCAAGTTTAATTACTGCTCTTGGATTTATTATCAGTACTGTTGTAATGGCTGTCTCTGGCGGTGGTGGTGGACCTCCGCCTCCAACACCTCTGACCCCACCGACTCCTTCAGACCCAAAAGATCTACAGACATGGGTAAAAAAAAAACAGTTGTCACATATATCAGACTTGCTTCAAAAATTGGCAGTGAAAGCAATGGATGCTTTGCCTGGCATAATAGGAAGTGTTGTCAGTTGGCTGATCAATACAGCGGCAAAGGTAGTAGGGTTTATGGCAGAGCATGTGTGGGTCTTTTTGGTTACAGTAGGAGGATTAATAGCTGGGTATTTAATGAAACAGGTAAAGAAGTAATATCCCTAATCCAGTAAGGCCTATTACCAATGCCGTTCTCTCTGACTCATGCGTGTTTACCGGAGGGGCCGAGTCAGGGGTTACTGGTTGTATGGGGGCTGGGGTCGGAGCCAGGGCTGGGGCCAGGGCTGTTACTGTCTGAACAGGCATTATTAATGGTTTTAATGACTGTATATGTGTGGTTGTTGCCCCCAAGTTTACTGATTGATTGAGTCCTAATTTTTGACCAACACCTGCAACAATTATTTCATTATTATAATTTGTTATTGTTCCCATTTGGAAATGAAGGTCAGATGGTAACATGCATAACCCGATGCCAACTACGAAATCAACTTTTGATCTGGCATATCTGAGAACATCTTGATAGCGTTGTATGCTTGATGGGAGATCTACCACTGAGTTTACTGAGTCTTCTAGGTTTGCAAGAAACTGTTTTTGTGCTTCAAATTTTCCACTCCCATTAAAATGTTTGATTTTGTTAGTGGTTGTGCTCCTAGTATACACTGCACATATGTTCTGATAGACTCATTTATGCGTTCGACTCCTGCTTGAGTAAACCCGTCACTCCTGTCTAAGACAAATGTGGTCCAGGCATTAGACTGTTTCTGTTCTATTGAACCTAACCAAACTTCAGATTTTGATGAAAATGAAGTGTAACCAGGGTAGTAATCTTGAGGGTATTGTCTATGACTCATAGCATAATATAATGTACCCATGCCGTGGTGATCATCAAGTTTTTGTGTAAAGTCATACTTGGAGCCGATGTTGAATTCATTACAAATCCATTCAAATGCTTTCATTACCATGGGGTTGTTATACCTGTTAAAACTGGATTCAGTTGGTAGTGGAACATGGAAATCTGACAGTATTCTTCTAAGCTGGTAATACGTGTGGAAACGATACACACACCTAATCAGTTTGTTTGAGTGATTCAAGTGGTCTGTAAAAGAAACACCACAGCCAGTAGTTGAACACAGTATAGCAAAGTTAAGCTGGTTTTGAAACATCTGTAGTGGGTTTGAGGACTACTTTTTTGCAGTAGCATCGTCTGTAATTGGAGGGTTTAGGTAATGATCAAAAGGGTTGGGTATTTTGACTTGAAATAATCTTGTTCAGACACAGCTATATCAAGCTGATTTATTTGAATTATTTTCTGTTCATAATTTGGGGCAACATTGTACTTGGCATCTACGTTAAATTGAAATGCGTTTGTAGTGGTAATCGTTGGTGATTTAAATTCCATCGAGGTTTTTTATGGGATAATAAAAATGTTTATTACCTTAACAAATCTTGATACAAGCAAACCAGTGTGGTTAACTGATGGGATTGATAATCATGATGGTAGCAAGGCTGTAGCTATCCATGAAATGTTCTACACTGTAAAGTGGTTTAATGTAACAGATGATAGTGATGTAGCTGGATCTAAGCTTATTAGTACTGAGGGAGCTAATGTTTTACGAGCTGGGTATTATGACTTTTGTACTTTAGCTGAATGGTTTCAAAATGAATTTAAAATTAAAGCAACTTTAAATCTGGCTAACTTACTTGTTACATTGGAATTTCCAAAAGATAGTGAGTATTCACTATCATTAAGTCTTGTAAGATTACTTGGTTTTTGGGTAATAAAAATATTTATTTTCCAGATGTAGACTGGACAATAGATATGTGTTTACTATCACCAAGAAAAGATAAAGTAACTGGAAGATATCCCGTTCATTTGTCAGTACACACAGCATTAAATGTTTACTTGAAAGAACTAAACACAACTGAAAATGTACACAATGGAAAGCCTTCGACTTTGTTAAGATGTGTGTTGACTGAAACTGCTCCCTATTGCAAAAGTGTGGTTGTTAGATTTCCTGTGCAGTTTAAGAAATTAGGTTCCAGTTTATTTGAATCACTGTGTTTATCTGTAACTAATCAGGATGGCAAACCAGTTCTGATGCATGATTTTAGTGTTGTGTTAGAAGTTAAATAATTTTATTTTTGTTTATAAAAATGAGTGCTGGCCCAAAGCCGAGAATCATTCCAGTCACGTGTCCAGTAACAGAGTTGAAAGATTTGGCTGACGTACAGGATTTTGATAAAGAGGGGGAGGTGGGGGAGGTATATGGTTTTGAACTTGATTCTTTTGGCATGTACAAGCGAAAAGTAATTGATGACATGAAGGATGGAACAGAGAGATCAATTTCTAAACTTGGTCAGCTGCGTGATGTTACTGTACCTATTCCTATAAATAATGAGCTCTACATCTTAAAAAATGTGAGTAATAAGTGGGTATTATTCCTGCTCCTGTTCCACCTAAACCAGCACCCATAATTGACTGGGACATAAAGTTTGAATTTATTAGCCCTTATGTTTATACTGATGATGAAGGAGCCTTAGTGTTTAGAAAAGTTGTTAACTCTGGGCCATTGATTGTGAGTCTTGTTCCGAGCTTTGCCTCAGACAACAATAACAGAGAACAACTAAAAAGTGCAAGAGTATGAGAAACGGAGGTATCTTCTTACACATAGAAAGAATAGAACAGATACTTCTGTTGTGTTTATGCCAGCAAACTTTGCCTTTGCAAGAGAAGGACAATAGTTTTGAAAATTATCATGAGATCTGTGACTTCTGACAAAGAGGCAGATGTTGCACAGGGAATCAAACTTACGTGGGATGACACAGTAACAGAGTCAACAAAGGTCTTTATTGCTATTAGAAAAGATGTAGATGTAGATGTTTCGAGCAGTACTCCGGCTGTCAAGATAGTGGTTGACAAAACAACTTTTGTTCGTCTAAGTTACATAAAACTGGAACACATAGATCTTGTTTCATTTTATTATGCTAGCAAATTATACACTTTTGACAAGTTGCAAAATGTAATTGCAGATTAAATTTTTTTAAAATGCTTGCCAATATAAAAAATGGTGAACTTGAATCCTCAACTACCACCGACTGAGACGCTTGCAATGAGTAAGATGACTGAGCCAATTGTATCTGATAAAACATTACAGACAGACACATTCCGATTAATAAATATTACAGATGCATTAAAATATTTGGAGAGTGAAGAGACGAGATACTCCAGGTGTAAAAGACGGTATAAAACAGTTTTCAATTCTGTTCAAAACACATCTTTGGCTGTGGGTGCAGTTTCAGCTGGATTATCTGTAGGGGGTATTGTTTTGATATCAACTGGCCTTGCTGTATAACTGGAGTTGGTCTTGAAGGAGCTAGCATTGCTACAGGTCTGCTATGCTTCGGTTTAGAAGGCCTTAACAAAAGATTTCATACAAAGTTGCAAAAGCATGAAGCATTGAGCACTCTTGCTGGTGCTAAGCTGAGTAGTATGAAACTTATTATCAGTAAAGCATTAGACGATAATTTTATTGGTGACATTGAATTTAAGAGAGTGCAGAAAGATTTGAACAATTACAAACAACAGAAGTCTGAAATTCAGAGTAAGATACATAATCAATCCCCCATGAATGTTGAAGAACTAAAGGCTAAGTTTTTAGAGAAAGGAAAACAGATTGGAGTACAGGAAACCACAGAAAAAACTTCAAAGTCTACTTTTAAGCAAATAAAGATCAGTTTTGGTAATTATTTATTTTTACATTACACTTCACAGAAAGATGACACACCACACACGCCACTTACGCCTGTCTATTTAGCCCCATCTGCTCCGCCGCCAGAGTACTATTGAGAGAAAAAAAGTTGTTGTTTTTTTGTCCTTGTAAGTTGAAAAAAATTGTCCGAGCATCTTAAGGACTGGGGTCAATTTCTTGTAAGAATTTATGTTAAGACACTTATAAAAGCTTATAAAAACTTGTTTTAAGAACTTATAAGAACCAACCTATAAGAACTTGTAGAAGTAACTTCAGAGTTACTTGTCAGTTAACCTACACAAGGTAGGTACTTAATGTTACCTGATTAGGTGTTATCAGAGACAATGGTTGGAGAGATAAAACAATACAGATTTTGAAAACCATCAAAATCAATAATGCCGCCTTGATCATGGTCGCCATTTAAAAAAAAATTAACAGGGTGATTTGGTGATGGTGGAGAGTTGATGAGGGGTCAATAGGTTTATTATCAAAAATGGCGTGATTTATCAATGGATGAGGCATTATTGATTTTGATGGTTTTCAAATCTCTATTGTTATATCTCTCAAAGATAATTTCAAAGACGGGACACCCAATAGGGTCAGTACAATGTTTTTCCCCACCAGTGTTCGAACCCACGATCTTAATATTGTCAGTCCGACGCTCTACTACTTGAGCCACCCGGGTCCCCTGCAGTGACCTAGAGTCAGTTTGGGGATTATAAGTTTAGTGCTTTGAAACGGTTTTATAAAGCAACCTGCCATTTTTTGTTAGGATATTACATTCAAGTTACAGAGTGGAAACAATGCGGAAAAACAACACTCACATACCTACCTACCTACCTACCTACACACACACACACACACACACACACACACACACACACATACACACACACACACACACACACACACACACACACACACACACACAGAATGAATGAATGAATGAATGAATCTTTATTTTACAAAGGTGAAGATATTAACACAGTCAGTGACTACGTCATTTTTCGTACCTGCCGTTGCTACAACTACGACTAACTAAGTACAAAATATACATAAAACAGGGACATCAAAGCACAGTGATACAAAATATACAGTCCACTAAACACAAACACGCGCATACGCCGCGCACAAACGCACTCACGCGTCCACACACACACACACACACACACACACACACACACACACACACACACACACACACACACACACACACACACACACGCACACACACACACATACACATACACATGATTGTTAGAATATACACGTACATTCGTGTGTCTACGAATAACTAGATATTATTATTTGAGTAATGTCAGATACCTATAAAGACTTGCCTTGAAACGAGATAATGTCGGAGTGGCTTTAACGTGATGTGGGATTGAGTTCCACAGTGTGGAACCCGCAAATGACAAAGTAGATTAAAATATATCTATTCGGGGTCTTGGAACAATATAAAGACCCCTCATGTTCCCATAGCAGGAATCTGATTTTGTAAACAACTCTGTTAGATATTCTGAAGCGCTATGGTTCCACACTTTAAACATCAGTTATATTTAAAATGATTTTGAAGGGGCAGGAATCCAGCTTTACTGAGTTTTTCCTCGGGCGTCAAGTGCGGGTCGGGAAGAATTAATTTTGCCATTTTCCTATGTAAAGAATTTAGTCTTTTTAAGTGGACATCCACTGCAACAATCCCACACCGTCGATGCGTAGTTTATATGTGACAGAGAAAGAGAGAGAGAGGGGGGGAGAGAGAGAGAGAGAGAGAGAGAGAGAGAGAGAGAGAGAGAGAGAGAGAGAGAGAGAGAGAGAGAGAGAGAGAGAGAGAGAGAGAGAGAGAGAGAACGAACGAACGAACGAAACTTTATTTTCCAAGGATTGAGATATTAGGCGCGCAGGCCTTTCTTACAATCTGTCCTTGCTAAGCTACTTAAGGAACACCAACCAAACAACAAAAACTAACTAATAATAAACGTCACACACACGCATACACACACGCACACAGACACACATACATGTACTCGTGCACATGCGCACTTTTGTACATACACATACACAAGTACGTGCGCACATAATTATCTAACATATAAGTCAGTATGATATTTTGTGTACTATCAAAAACAAGTTAGAAAACTGAACAAACAATTTGGAGGCTAGATGGAAAAAAAATAAATAAAAAACATGATGCGTATTATGTCGAAAAACAAAGAAGAAGAAAGGATCAGCATAACGATGTCTTAGAAAGGTAATCATGTACTCTACTTTTAAGAGAGAGAGAGAGAGAGAGATGATGATGATGATGATGAAACGTTTTTATTCAGGATAAAAACTTTTAGGCATAGCAATGCCTATCTTCCAAACTGTCCTGCTACTCTACACATATAAAAATACATCAGACGATACATCAAAAGATAAAATATATGTCAGTAAAAAGACCCATCCCCCTCCCCCCCTCTCCCCCACCACCACCACTCAGAGGGAAAATATATATATATATATATATATATATATATATATATATATATATATATATATATATATATATATATATATATATATATATATAATTATATACACAGGTATGAACCTGACATGTTAATGCAGACAGTCGAACTATTACATAATCTGTAGAGAGAGAGAGAGAGAGAGAGAGAGAGAGAGAGAATTATACTCTTTCTTCTTTCCTTTTTTTTTTTTTTTTTGTTCCTGGTTGTTGGTTGTAAGATGGTGAGATTGTCTATGTCAAAATAAGCCTTTCAAAGAAAAAACTGCGCAGAAAAATATTTGATCAATCAGCATCAAGGCATCAACTGTCCAGCAATGTTTATTTTAAGGGTGGTTCTTCGCAAAAAGTCTTCAGCACTATTTATTTTGAGGATGTTTTCCTTGATCACTTACATGATCACATCATATCTGACATGCAGCTGACATTTAGGTGACACTGTAAAACTTAATCCCTTCACGGCCGAGCCACACCCAAATGCAAGAGGCATAGATCCTCATGAGCCCCCGCAAATGCGGGGGCTCACGAGGATCTATGCCTCTTGCTGTTGGCTTCATTCACGTGTGTACTCCTCAGACTGCATTGCAGTATGAAACGGTTTGATCCGTAATACAATTTTCCAACTTTTTTGCTATGACAGAATCACACACATGTGACCAATACCTGTATCAGTTTTTAAAAAAAAAATAGCACTATCATATGCATCGATTTTAAAAGTAAAGCGGGGCAAAACAGAACACAAATATAATTCATCCTAAAACATCTGAATTTTCTTATTAAAGAGAGAAGAGCATATACTATACAACTTAAAGGCCACGTACTTTAAGAACATAATGATCACGTATATAGCGGGCGAAAATGCGTTTCAATAACTTTGCAAATGAACGTCAATTTTGTCATCAGCTCGACAATGAGGGATAATGACCGAAATGGTTCCCAGGCAAAGTGCTTTTCAATGAAACTACAAATGAATGTCCTGAGCGCTTCTCAACCATGATTGTCTTTCAGTTTTCAGCGCGGACTACAGTAAAATAACGCTAAAGAGGATTTTTATGACAGCGCAAATTACCGCTTCGACTTGAGCAATTTCAAGTCCGAAGTGGAGCCGTTCCAGCTCACATTGCGAAGAAAAGCAAGACCGTGACGCAAACTATAAAACAGGTCGAGCATGATAGTTGAAAGGTGGTGTCTTATATATAGATTGCAGCCTCAAATTATAATTACTGAACACTTTTATTTCCAAAGCAGCATAGGTAACATTTAAAGAATGCCTGAAAAACGTTTGTGGCGCAAAATTCAATCGACCATAACAGTTTAAGGGCGGTGAATGAACACCTTGGCGCCTCCAGGCGCCAAGCTATTCAGGCTCTACCCTTGAACTGTCATGTTCGTTTCATCTCTGCAGGTAGCATCTTCAGGTGCCAAGTTATGATAGGCACAGTCTTTGAGATGTCATGGCCTGTTCATCACTACTGATCATACCTCTAGACTCTAAGCTATTCATACACTATTCTTGAACTATCATGTTCGTTTCATCTTCGCAGATCACATCTTCAAGAGCCTACATATTCAGGAACAATCTTTGGACTGTCATGGTCAGTCCATCTCCGAAGGTCACATCCCTAGACTCAACTCTATTAAGCACCACCGCTCAGCTGTCATGGTCAGTCCACCAGATCTCATTCTTGCGCTCCAACCTGTCTGGCACAACCCTTCACCTTTCATATTCGATCCATCTCCTCACTTCACGTTGGAAGCTGCAGACCTGATGGTGTGGGTGGGTGGGGTGGGTGGGGTGGGTTGGGTCCCGTCACACACTAATGTTTCGGATTAATTGTGACAACTAAGATCAGATTAAGAGCGGGTTTTTCTGTGAATGGTGGAGACAATGTAATGACGTCCAAGAATAGGAACCCGGTGAGCAATAGGTCCACGGGCCGAGGTCGGCCGCCCGTTGGCCCGCGCACGGCTACAGCCGTGCGCGGGGAAACGGGCGGCCGACCTCGGCCCGAGAACCAAATGCGCGCCGGGAACTTTGGTTTAATTACATCCCCTGCTAAGCCGGCTCGACATAGGTTTAAGTTTTGGTCCTAATGTTGTTTTCATTCAGTGTAATCGAAAGCATCAACACTGATAAAATAAAGCGGAAGGGGAGGGGAGGGGGGGGAGGGGGAATAGTCGAGGGGGTAGCAGCAAGTTTCAATTTGTATATCTGGAAAACTCATAACTTTGTGACTTTTTAACATGACAAATAAGGGAGGACAATTTTATTATATTACTTTCGAGATTAATTTGAATGTAGCTGAATGAATGAGATAAATAATTTATGCGGTATTAGCGAATAAATAATGCAAATTGTGACATTGTCCATGTCTTTGGAGGTAGGCCAAAAGGTTGGATTCGTTTGAGAAAGATGTAGCTAAAGTAAGAACTGTCAAACTCCTATTAAAAAAAAAAAAAAAAAAAAAAAAAAAAAAAAACCACACCCGGAAATGTCAAGACGCCACCTTCAGTTATTATGCCGTAGTCGATCTGTCTGGTGTACACAATGAAAACAACGACACACGAAGTATTTGACAGAGACCCTTTTTCCAAGGGCTGGGGTTTTGTCCTCAACGTAGCCTTCGGGCAGGCTGTCACACACACACACACACACACACACACACACACACACACACACACACACACACACACACGCGCGCGCGCGCGCGCGCGCGCACGCACGTACGCACGCACGCACGCTCACACACACACACACACACACACACACACACACACACACACACACACACACACACACACACACACACACACACACACGCTGTTCACGATTTGAGAGCGCGTGTCGATGTGACGGTCGCGTGCAAAGGGAAAATGAGTGTACAGGCCGGTACCGTGACAGGGTCTGATCAACTGTCAACAGACGCAGACGTCAGCTTCCCTTCCACCAGCGGCCATGAATGAAGTCTCTGATACCACTGCAGACTGAAATTATGGGGACAACAAGAGGCATAGATCTACATGAACACCAGCGATAGCTGGGGCTCATGTGAATCTATGCCTTTTGGGGCTGGATTTTTCTTTTCGTTTTCAAACAGCCAAAGTGACTGAGTGCAGAAGACCCTTGTCCTGTCAAGGCAAAGAGAGCAAGTGCTCTTTCTGTAAAAAAAAAAAAAACAAAGATTTTCACTGTATTACAAAAATGGAGTGCAAAGCAAAGATGTTCATTGTATTACCCAGGGCATTTCGCTTTTCACAAACATTGACTTGGCTATCACTGGGAATACCCCCTCAGTCCAAGACCTAGATGGGGTTGATCTGCCGGCAAGAGCCATAGGTTCTCATGAAACTCTACGAATAAACATCTATGTCCTTTCAGTAAGTACGAGTGAGACTGGTGGAGAGACTGTACTTCGGACATGAGAGGAATAAAATACTCGTGACGTGGCAGATTTTTGTCCCAATGCAAAATCAGACAATAATTGAAAACAGACGACGAGAAAAAAAAAAAAAAGATCATCAATAATATGAACTGAGCAGTATCGACTATCGACATATCGTCCGTTCCACACATTGTCCATTCAGCACATTTTTCGTTTAACAAAATGTCCGTTTTGGAATATCGTCCGCCGTTACATAGTTCGTTCGGCAAATCGTTACCATTAATACTGGACTGAATAATGTAAGCTTATCTGTACTGAAACGAGACGCTCATTTTTGTTTAGTTAATCAGTCTAATCATTGGTAGTTCCTCGTGTATCGCAGGGAAGCCCGCACAGTTGTCTTACGTAATGAAGAGTAATCAGTTTCAGTTATCCACGTGCACAAAACGCCATCGAGCCGAGGTCGGGCTCAGTCGGCCATCACACAGCCGTGCGCGGGCCAACTGTGCCCAACGTCGGCCCTATCATCTTCTACGCACTGTGATGGTGTTTTCTAATAATTCAACCCCGCGGCCGTATTTCCCAAAAGTGTCGCCTAGAGACTACGTATCCCTTGCAGCAGATGGGTCGACCGTGATGATTCAAGAGTAGTGCCAGATTAGCTTGGCGCCGTCAGGCGCCAAGCTAATCTGGCACTACCCTTGAATCATCATGGTGGACCCATCTCCTGCTGAAGTGCCTTGGGACTAATTGAGTCAAGTACCATCAGAGGTGAGTCACCCATTGAATTTTGCAAAATGAATAGAAAAAAGGAATCAGTCAGAGATATCAGGACTTGGTATTTTCCAATCGATCCTGCCCCCACGTGTAAGACTGCTGAGGTTCGACCGAGTTAGTTAGTTAGTTATTTGGGTTTAACGCCGAGCAGGCAACTAAGGCCATCTCACGGCGGAGGTTCGACCAAGGACAGTGTCAGGCGCCAACTAATCTGGCACTACCCTTGAATCATCATGGTCGACCCATCTCCTGCTGAAGTGCCTTGGGACTAATTGAGTCAAGTACCATCAGAGGTGAGTCACCCATTGAATTTTGCAAAATGAATAGAAAAAAAGGAATCAGTCGGAGATATCAGGACTTGGTATTTTCCAATCGATCCTGCCCCCACACGTAAGACTGCTGAGGTTCGACCGAGTTAGTTAGTTAGATATTTGGGTTTAACGCCGAGCAGGCAACTAAGGCCATCTCACGGCGGAGGTTCGACCAAGGACAGTGTCAGGCGCCAAGCTAATCTGGCACTACCCTTGAATTATCATGGTCGACCCATCTCCTGCTGAAGTGCCTTGGGACTAATTGAGTCATGTACCATCAGAAGTGAGTCACCCATTAAATTTTGCAAAATGAATAGAAAAAAAGGAATCAGTCAGAGATATCAGGGCTTGGTATTTTCCAATCGATCCTGCCCCCACATTTAAGACTGCTGAGGTTCGACCGAGTTAGTTAGTTAGTTATTTGGGTTTAACGCCGAGCAGGCAACTAAGGCCATCTCACGGCGGAGGTTCGACCAAGGACAGTGTCAGGCGCCAAGCTAATCTGGCACTACCCTTGAATCATCATGGTCGACCCATCTCCTGCTGAAGTGCGTTGGGACTAATTGAGTCATATACCATAAGAGGTGAGTCACCCATTGAATTTTGCAAAATGAATAGAAAAAAAGGAATCAGTCAGAGATATCAGGGCTTGGTATTTTCCAATCGATCCTGCCCCCACATCTATGACTGCTGAGGTTCGACCGATTTAGTTATTTAGTTAGTTGGATTTAACGCCGAACAGGCAACTAAGGCCATCTCACGGCGGAGGTTCGACCTAGGACAGGGTCTGACTCACTAATCGAGGGACTGACACAACTTGAGCCAGTTTGCCCTGCCACTATTGCGTCTGACAGTCCCTTGTGAAGAGCCCTCACCAGTCAGAAAACAGACGTTTTTCACTCTCCGGGGTTGGGGGGGGGGGGGAGGGAGGGGGGACTGCACCTTGCCGACGAACGGAGCTGTTGGTCCTTCAAATGCAGCCAACTTCGGCCCGAGGACCTTTTGCTTACTGGAGTCAGAGAACAGTCCCTACTATTCCATTTCATAAGAACGAGTACGTAATACTCTTTCTAGAGGGATGTACTAAGCTGAGAAAAAGAAGTGGAGGGGTTTAGTTTTGAAAGTTAAGGCTACAGCGACGAACAGCTGCGGATGACATCTACATATAGGCAACGTAATAACTGATGTGATCCATAGTTGTGCTCAGCTTATCAATTTTACCAGGAAGACTGTTCAACGGGAGAAGTTTACATTTTGCATGAGTTTTGCTCCAACAAAGCCTGTATTGCTTTTTTTCAAGACACAAAAGCTTTTTTAATTATCATCGCACTATCTTTCTACAATTGTGTACCATGTCATGATTCGAACTGCAAACAGTTGTGGGGGTCTAGACAGCATGTCCACAACGCTCAGCTCGATTAAAAGAAGACAGAACGAACGTAACTGCACCAAAGAACACAACATTTCCGGCATCGTTCACCTCCATAAAGTCCTTCTTTAAAACATGATCTCGCCTAACGTGGCGTCATAACATACAACGCCACAGGATCGAAATGTCTGCATTTGGGGGGCTTTGCTCTGTAGACGACATACCAGCTTAGGGACAAGTCAACCATGATAGTTCAAGGGTGATGCCTGAAAAGCTTGGCGTCAGTCGTGGCTGATCCATCTTTTTTTTTTTTTGTAGAGTATCGGTCCTGAAGGGCTAACTTGGGCGAGTCTTCAACCTTCTGTGTTTCTTAAGCCTAAAGGGTCAAAAGATAATACATCTTGTTTTTGTGTTTGTTCTATTTGAATTTATGGTGAAGCTTGCTTATTCTGTATTTCATAAATAAAAGACAGAATATTTCCACGAACGTTTACCCTTCCTCCCACCCCATCTCCATTTCCCTTGCCCTGCCTCTTCTCCCCCATCCCTCCCCTCTCCACCCGTTCCCGGAAGTGCTTAACTTTCTTTGGTCTCGTCTCAGTTGACGTTTTGACTTGTGTGGGTCTAAGCCCCGTCTGCTCGGCTTTTGGTGCTTTCTGGCCAAAACGATTTCTCTTCGGCCGGAATAACTTTTTCTGTCTAAGCTTTTTTTTTTTTCAAGAAGATTCTTTCAGAGAATCCCGCTGCCAAAATATTCCGTTCGTCGTCATTCAGTCTCAAGTTGTCGAAGCGTCCACTCATTACAGAGTCGTTCGGACAAAGATGATCAGTTCCGTCTGAGAATGACGACAGGGGTAAATCGCTGTCAGCAAGAGGCGCAGATTCTCATGAGTCCCTGCAGGCTGCACGGACTCATGCGGATCTACGTCTCTTGCAGATGGAGCTAAGATGCAGTCCGCCACTCATTAGCTGGTATTCTGTTTTCTGACAAGTTAAACACCAACCCGTAATGGCTTCCTTTTTGTGTCGTGCTAGAGGGGGGCGATGGGGTGGTTGACGGAAAATTACACATCGTCACGTGAAGTTAGAACGACATGTCGCCCCTTACCCCTAACCTTGACCACTTCCCCCAAGTTCATGATAGCAGACGACAGATATCTCCATCACTAAAAACAGTAGATTTTCATGGGTCCTTGCAGGCTGCAAGAGCCCATGTGAGTCTATGGCTTATTGAAGGTGGAAAGACCCGGATTTATGAGCAAATGGTCAGAATCTCTCCTCTTTCAGTCTTTGGCGCCGGGTCGGACTCGTCTCATTCTCCGCTCTAAGTTCTGTGATCTCGGCGCGTTCAGTGATGATTTCCGAGATGATTTTCCCTAGTCTGAGAACTGGTACAGATCACAGTGAAACCCGATTGAACTCTGCAAGAGGCATAGATTCTCATGAGTCCGTGCGATTGCAGGTGCTTATAAGAATCTATGCCTCTTGCGTTGGCGACTATTATTCGCGGATTTGTTCGGTACCATTTATGGAAACGTCATTTCTCTCGGACCAATTCAGCCGAGTAGAAGTACCATGAGAAAAGAGTAAGAATATTAAAAAGACCAGATCTAGACAAGTACATGTACCTGCCAAATAGTCCAAGCTTTTCTGTCTACAAAGAAATTCCCAACATAGAAATAAACATGATCAGAAAGGACACGCACTTTTTTTCAAAGCTCCTCTCTCTCTCTTTGTTGTTGCTGTTTTTGTTTTGTTTTTCGTTTACTCGCTTGAAAGTCACCTTTTGGTTTACATCGTACATTAATATGGTATGCAAAACCACAAAGTACATCCCCGAGGTTACTGCAATTCAGGCGCATTGGACAAACAACACAAATAACCCTCGACCCATTACAGGAAATGGATCGGTCAAGGAACAAGGGCAGTACAAGTATACCTTGGCACCACTAGCGGCCTGCTCCTGGCAATAAGAGTTATTGTTTGCGACATCATCTTTATAAATGTTCTCATTATGTCTTAAAATAATGCTGCACCAAATGGCTAATTTATTTATTGAGTTTGTACGTTGTAAAATGAAAGGTTTTCATGCTTTTCTGGTTCTTTGTACATAGGAGAGGTTCCCCATTGCATACAAGGAACGGTAGAAACCTCTGTTACGTGAGCCTACTAAGATCGATTGTGAAAAGAAGGGTAGAAAAATCTTCGCTGGGGCAAAATAGCATTGATAACGACGATTTTTAGCAACCCAAGCCCGCCATGCAGCAGTGCGCTTCAGCTTTATGTCTGAAGCAACAAGCAACAATTGAGTTCCACCGACACGCCTAAAACCATGCTCTGGTTGACTCTGTTTTTCATTCTACCCAAAAACGACCCCAAAGGCAGTATCCACCCAAAACTCCGCCATCTTGCCGGAAGATCATGAATGTTCATTCAGTCATTCTTCAATTACTTACGTCAGCGACGCTTCTAATTTCTGTGCGTTGAACTAACTTCTGAAGCCACTGGAAGCCTGGAATCTCGGCCAGCAAAATCTACTGAAAATCACATTGAGTTCTGACGCACACAGCGTATTATTCATCTCTTCATCATACTATTTATTATAGTCCGTTAGTCAAACCCGACAGTCTTCTTAAAGAAGTATAGATTTATATGAGCCTCTGCAGCCTGTGTGGCTGTAGAGGCTCATACAAATCTGTACCTCTTGCTTCTAAAGCTGGAAAGAAAATCCCAATGAAGTAAGACACAAGCTTAGAAATAACAATTACAACACAATTTAATAAATTGTCGGGTTAAAATCCGTGTTTCAAAATAGACATAAAAGCAGTTAGATATTTGGGTTTAACGCCGAGCAGACGACTAAGGCCATCTCACGGTGGGACATAAAAGCAAGTACGCAATGCTCTGCTTATATTTTCTTCAGTTAGATGTAAAACGAGTACCTGCTTACATCCCCAGGTTGAGGACTCAGTGGGGTGTGTCCACTTCCATTTAACACATTCAGCCCGACGGTCGTATTTCCCAAATTTTGGAGGCGTCAGCTAATGACTATGCACCGGTTGCAGGAGATGAACCGACCATGATAATTCAAGGGCAGTGCCAGATTAACTTGGCACCGACAGGCGCCAAGCTAATCTGGCACTACCCTTGAATAGTTATGGTTGACCCATCTCCTGCTGTACTGCGTCAGGGCTTAATGGGTTAATGAAACGACGAAACTACGTAATTTCTGGAAAATTAAAAACTGCGCTTTTGGAATTTCGGCTGCAGGGGCACATGTATCTCTTCAATGCTTTGTGAAAATAGAACCTGCCTACATCCTCAGATTGCGGGAGTTTTCGACGTCTGGTTTAATGAAACGACAGAACTACGTCATTTCTGGAAAATTACAAACTCCGCACGGCATTCGGAATTTCAGTGACCCAGATGCGATTACTCTCGAGCTCGTGGATAAAAATGAGTATGGTCATTGTAGGACTGATTTTCAGCAGACGTCGTTTATTATATAACCAGCACGACATCTGGCTGTCTCCGATTTCATGCGTCCCTGGTCAATACCCTGGAACACATAATTTGTGAAAGAGCAAAGCATAGCAAGATCGTCCACGGGGACGGGAGAGGGATGTGTTGCGGGGGGGGGGGGGGGGGGGCACAAGGAAGAGAGAGAGAGAGAGAGAGAGAGAGAGAGAGAGAGAGAGAGAGAGAGAGAGAGAGAGAGAGAGAGAGAGAGAGAGAATTGAACTGAATTGCATTGAAACTTTATTTTCTAAGGATGAAGACAGTAGGCACGCAGGCCTTTTTACATGTCTGTCCTTAATAACAATTTAAATAAATATAACAGCAGAAAAGGTAACATGACAAATTAAATAAAATGAATAGATAATAATAATAACAATAATAATAATAAACAAAAATGTTTCGCGCGCACGCATACACACACACATACACACACACACACACACACACACACACACACACACACACACACACACACGTTCAGTCAGATGTAAGGCGGCACAAGGGTAACGCACGATGCCTATTACTCAAGTGATGCGTTACAATCACGCACGCACCCACACATACAGACGCACACATACGCACGCGTGCGCATACATTAGATTTAAATAAACCTAAAAGTGATCATAGATTATATGAAAGAATATTAACTCTAAGATTTCAACTAAAAACTAAAAGAGTAAAGTTAAAACTTCAAAAGTAAACTATTGAACACAAACCGTCAACTGTAACTATTGAGGAATGGAAAATATCATACATACACACACACAGACATACACACATACTGACACACGCACATGAGCACACGTATGCTAGTCCTAAGGCAGCACAAGAATAAAGTAAACACCCATTACTCGAGTGATGCGTTATACACGCGCGCGCGCGCACACACACACACACACACACACACACACACACACACACACACACACACACACACACACACACATTCAGTCAGATGTAAGGCCGCACAAGGGTAACGCATGATGCCTGTTACTCGAGTCATGCGTTACAATCACACATGCATGCACACTTGTGTGCCAGATGCAATGCAGCGCAAGAGTAATGCAAGACGGTCATTACTCGAGTGATGCGTTGCACCACACACACACACACACACACACACACACACACACACACACACACACACACACACACACACACACCATATCACACACACACACACACACACACACACACACACACACACACACACACATTCAGTCATATGTAAGGCAGCACAAGGATAACACATGATGCCTATTACTCGAGTGATGCGTTACAATCACGCACACACACACACACACATGCACACATTTGAGCGTGCAAATACGATGCAAGTTGAATGTATGATAGCAGATCAAAGTAGCATGATGCGTAATCAGAATTAATGATCATCTTTATGATACTATTAATAAAGTTTGTAGATACATCTAGTCTGTTCGATTATTTCTGAGTAAATACTGTAGTAGCTGGGCCTTGAAGGAGCTCACAGACTGTGCTGATTTAATCTTTTTGGGGTGTGCGTTCCACAGTTATGAACCCGAGTAAGAAAAAGACGTCTTGAATATGTCTGTTCTGGGCTTTGGAACTACCAGGTCATTTTTACGTGTGTTGTAGGGTGTGCTACAAGTCTTGAAAAGATTAGATAATTATGTAAGCTGGTGTTTTTCCTACTGTAGCCTTATATACCATTTCTAACTTATTAAAAACAAAGTGTTGACGGAGAGGGAGCATACGAAGTAATGCAAGTTTTTCGTCGGTACTGTTTTGTTGTGGAATGTTTTTATCTAATATAAGTTTCGCCGCTCGCCTATGGAGTGAGTTTAATCTTTTTAAATTTGAATCGCTACAGCCATCCCACACAGATGAGACATAATCAATATGCAATTTAATATGTGCATTATAGAATGGTTGTCTTGTTTTTCTGTCAGTGAAATATTAGAGTTTTGCAAGAAGAAACACATTTCTTGAGACCACCTTGCATATCTTATCTGTTTGGCTCTGCCAGCTGAGACAGTTATCAATGTGTGTGCCAAGTACTCGATGTTCTTTAACTTGCTGAATTTGTTCTGATCCCAGAAACAAGTTCAAAGGAGGGGGGTTGAGCTGATGTTTTTGACTGGTGCCGCGTCGAGCCCGCACCTTGTTTTACCAGTGTTTGGAATCATGAAATTATCAGCACACCATTTTGATGTAACATTTAGACTTTGATGAAGGATGAGGTTGACACTGAAAACATTTGCATCAGAAAAGTCTAATGTGCCATCATCTGCAAAAAGGCTGCAGGTGACTCCAGTGGGAGAAATATGTAGAGGAAGATCATTTATAAAAAGAGAAAATAATAAGGGGCCGAGTATTGATCCTTGTGGCACACCATGACGAATTATACCTCTGCAGATTGTTTGCCATTTACAAGAACAAATTGAGTTCTATTCTCTAGGTAAGACTGAAAAAAAACGCCACAGCGTTGCTACTAAGCCTATATACTCTAAGTTTCTGTATAAGTAGATTATGATTGACTAAGTCGAAAGCTTTGCTAAAATCTGAGAATACTGTACCTGTCGCTTGCAGTCTGTTCATTGCATCGAGCCATCTATCAATCAGATGATTCACCACTGTATGACAAGAATGGCGTTTTCGAAAGCCTGATTGCAAGGGCTGTAAAACTTGATGATTGTTTAGATTTTGTAAATGTGTTCATGGCGCGCCACACTGTAACTGTGTCCCTTGTCTCATCAATGATCCGTTTAAAGTGACACTTTTGGGCTTCACGAACAAGATACTGTACCTTATTTCGCTGTTTACGATAGGCATCAAATCCCTTGTGCTTTTCAAGTTCATTAGGAAGTGATATAGCATTCTTGATATCTTTATTTAACCACAAGTGAGGCTGTGCACTTTTTACACGTTTTTCTCGGTATGGTGCATGTTTATCCAGTACACTTAGAAAAAGCTCATACCATTCTGCAAGCGCAGTATTGGGATCCGTGTAATTATAAATGTGACTGAAACATACTTGACAGAGATCCGATAGGAAAACATCTTTGTTAAAGTGTTTATAAGATCTGAATGTAATAGTGATGTGTTGGTGATTTTGGGGGCGTCGGTCACCTTTCAGAGCTCAGCTACAACAGGCATGGTAATGGTCACTCGGGCATCTGCACCCTTAGTACTCTAGTCTTGTTGTTTGTGTAAATATGGTCGATCAATGTTGAGGAATTGGCAGTTACTTTTGTTGCTTTAGTGACCAACTGTTTGAGACCAAACAAAGTAAGAATATTTTCCCAAGCAGGATTGGAAGAAAACAAATTGATGTTAAAGTCGCCTAAGATTAATAGATCAAAAGTACATTTGGTTGCATTGTCCATCATTTCCGTAAATACGTCATACCATTCAAAAGTGGCTGAGGGATTTCGATAAACAAAGCAGATTAATAATGGGGTGGCTTTGCTTGCTTTTAGTTCACTCCAAACGCTTTTCACTAGGTCTGATTCTAGATCTGTTCTTCTTCGAGTGCAATCCCTAATAGAATTGTTTAAATACACGGTTATACCCGTGTGTTTAGGGGAAACAGAATCGCGACGAAATACATGAAAACCCGGGATAGAAATGGCTTCATCACTGATGTTGGAGCACAGTCGTGATTCAGTTATTCCAAACACGTGGAAAGCGTTTGGTTGACTCAACATCACACATAAATCTGGAACTTTGTTATACAAATGATATATATTTAAATGTCCTATAAGCAACTGATGCGTATCAGTCTTGTCTGTAGACATAACTGGTGTAGAAAGATAACAATAAATCTACACCTATAAACCAAGAGAAAAAGATATATATTGTTGTATAGACGTGTGTTGTTTTTTCAGTGCAGACGAGGAAAAATAAGGCAGTCTATACGTTGACACACTACAAGTTCAATGTGTCTTGACCAACTGTCCAGTAGATGAAGAGTTGCTCGAAGTTTTCCAGAAAGCGTCAATAATCGCTTATGATTGATTGTGTGCTGGGAACCACACAAGGAAAAACAGTGTTACAGTGCACTCGATGTACGGTACGCTTACACAAAGATACCTAACCAGCGTTCCAAGAGAGAGAGAGAGAGAGAGAGAGAGAGAGAGGAGGAGGAGGAGGAGGAGGATAATGACGATAATGACGACGATGATGATGATGACGACGATGATGACGATCCTCCTCATCATCATCACCATGAAACGTTCATTAAGATGACGTTTTACTTTTAACTCATTGTGCCCGATTTACGAAATATCCGCATTTTGGAGTTATCCTCTGAGGACTGCATTACAATTCAGGAGACAGATCAACCATGATAGTTCAAGGGTGGTTGCAGAATAGCTTGGCGCCTATTGGCGCCAAGCTATTCTGCCACCACCCTTGAACTATCGTGGTCGAGCCATATCGTCTTGCTGTTGTGTGTGGCGGGCAGAATGCGTTAAGCATTAAGTTGCCTCTTCTAAACTGTCTTGCAGAGACCTTGCAGACCTATGTCTTAGAAGAGACCTTAAAGAACCCTCACGTTCCTCGAATTGTACTATTCCATAACCGCCATGGTTCGAGCGTTTTAGACAATGGAATACTGTGATACTGTGATGCCTGTGGTGAGGAATCGAAATTTGGGGGTAGGGTTCATGCTGGAAAGAAAGATAGAAATAAATACGAGAGAGAGAGAGAGAGAGAGAGAGAGAGAGAGACAGACAGACAGACAGACAGACAGACAGACAGACAGAGACAGACAGACAGACAGAGACAGACAGAGACAGACAGAGACAGACAGACAGACAGACAGACAGACAGACAGACAGAGACAGACAGAGACAGACAGAGACAGACAGACAGACAGACAGACAGACAGAGACAGACAGAGACAGACAGACAGACAGACAGACAGAAACGTTAAACGTTTAGGGCTTAACGTCTTTTGTCCACCAAGAAGGTGATTTCAAAGACGGGGTACCGAAAAGATGTCCGTACAAATTTTGACCCCAGCTGGTTTCGAACCCACGACCTTTCGGACAAGGGTCGAACGCTCTACCAGCTGAGCTACCAGCCGGATCCCCCGAGACCGAGACCGAGACCGAGACAGAGACAGAGACAGAGACAGAAAGACGGAGAGCAAAGCAAGGTATCTACAAAGACAGAGAGAGAAGCAACGTGGTCCTCCGCTAACCTAAATTCTCTCTGACACCTCAATTTCGACGACATGACAAATTCATCTTGGCATCAATTCCTTCTCCCCTCAAGTGTCAGGAAATATTACTACCCCATTTCGCTATAGGATGGGGGTGGGGGTGGGGTGGGGGGTGGATTATTTGGACTTTCATAGAAACGGCGCGCACAAAAGGATGTCATCTTTCAAGGCAACGGTCAGAAGTCGGTCGCAGACAATGCAATTCCTTTGACCGCGCCATCAGCATAGTATACCCGCTGGGCCAGTTCTGAGAGCTGAATCTATATTCAGTTAACCCTATTCCTGCAGGAATCATCTCGACCAAACGCGCTACCGACAGCCAAAAGGGTTAATGCCCTGGTGAAGGCAAATGACTGTAAAATTGTTTTATTTTATTTTATTTTTTTTTTTTTTTTTTTTGGGGGGGGGGGGGGGGCGAAAAGTGAGATTGTCATTGTATTAGAATGAAAATTTCGCTTGGACTTGCTACCTGTTACCTTTACAGGGCAGTATAGTGTGCTGGTCTGTGATTTTGGACCTTGCGGCCTCGGGCCTCGGGCCGCAAGGTCCAAAATTACAGACCAGAACACAATCGATACAAAGACCAAGAAAATAGACGCGCACTGTATTGGTCTTGCTCTTAAGGCTGTTCTTGCGGGGATATAGATCCTACACTTACTGAAGCACAATCACGACAGGCTATGAAATTTCTCAGTTCGTAGCCACACAAGTACCATGTTCTTTGTGAGAACTGCTCGCGTATCACCGATACATCGTCATCATAGTTATTCAAGTGTATATCGCATATAATACGTTATTTTGAAATACTATAAGCATGTTTGAAATTGATAAAATCACGAACCTGTTGGCATACTTCAAGGTAAAATGATCAATGACTCAGTCTTGACTCCAAGGAATATGTACTGTATCGGATTATCGAATAACCATACATGTAATTCTCTTCTGCTATCAGCTGTGTTTCCTGTTGTTTTCGAGCTTGTTTTCTTGTCTTGTTTTGCTTTGTTTTGTTTTCCAGCTGGATGTTGTTGCTGCTGTTATTGTTGTTGTTTTCGGTTGTTTGTTTTGGGGGGGGAGGTTTATTTATTTATTTTTTTTTTTTTTTTTTTTGGGGGGGGGGATATTTTGGCTGTTTTTGTTTGTTTGTTTTTGTGTAGTTTTTCTTGGTTGTGTATTTTTGTTGACTGGGCAGTGGGCAGATGTTGACATCTGCACGGGACATAGACGACCCCGCCCTCCACGAGTCGCCTGCTGCCTTGCAGGCCTGGCCGCTTGGCTGCGGAAAGGCTAAGGGAGGAAACCCCTGACATCAAAGCCCCCGTGTCTCCGGGGAAGGCTTTTGAGCCAGAGACTAGGACAAGGACAGTCTGATATAAAACCTACGACCCGAGGACCTCGATGCCATCGTCCCAGCTTGCTAGGCCATGGCAGATGAACCAAGGGTTTAAAGGGTGGGGCCAGTACTGCGCACACTGCACTCCACCAAAAAGCTCCACCGCGCAGGCTTTAGGAAACGTCCACGGACCATGACACTGACCATTCCAAGTCCTGTAGCGACGGGCGAGGGGCGAAACGGCAGGTGAAAGATGTCACTGGAAGCCGCAGTCTCAAACCTGCATGCAGGCGGTTCAGGATATTGGTCGCCTGATGTTGACCTGGGGATGACAACATCACTCGGCACACCCTGAACGACCAAGCAGCCTTCTCTAGGGACAGCACTGCTTGCTCCACACGGAGAGGGGCCTAGAAAAGGTGGCCTAACCAAAGCTCGTCCCCTCGCAACCCCAGTTGGCTAGCCGCGGTCAACGGGCATCTTCTCCTGCGGTCAAAAAACAAGAAAGAATAACGGATCCACTCTCATGACGACCACGACCGGACTCAACGTAGCATGCTGGAACGTCCGAACCATGCTCGACAAAGCAGACAGCGGACGCCCTGAACGTCGCTCCGCCCTCATTGCCCATGAATTGCGGAGGTTAAACATCGACATCGCCGCGCTCAGCGAAGTACGCCTTCCGGACGAAGGCAGCCTCCAAGAACTTGGTGCTGGGTACACCCTCTACTGGTCAGGCAGGCCTGCATCAGAAAGACGGCTCTCAGGCGTGGGTTTCATGGTCAAGACATCCATTGCGACTAAGCTGGAAAACCTACCAACGGGCCACTCAGACCGCATCATGTCCATGCGCCTCCCACTGAGACACCAGCAACACGTCACCCTTCTCAGTGTGTACTCCCCAACCCTCCTGGCAGAGCCTGCTGAAAAGGACAAATTTTACACTGACCTGCGCAGCCTCCTACAGAGTACCCCTGCAGACGACAAAGTCATCATCCTTGGCGACTTCAACGCCAGAGTGGGCCAGGACTCTGAAGCCTGGAAAGGAGTCCTCGGCAAGCATGGCGTGGGGAACTGCAATGACAATGGCCGCCTACTGTTGGAGTTCTGTGCGGAGCAGCAACTGGTGATCACTAACACTACTTTTCAGCAAAAGGACAGTCGAAAGACCACCTGGATGCATCCTCGCTCCAAACACTGGCACCTTATCGACTATGTCCTAGTGCGTCAGAGGGACCGCAGTGACGTCCTCCTCACCAGAGTGATGCCCAGCGCAGAGTGCCACACTGACCACCGCCTTGTCCGCTGCAAACTCAGGCTCCACTTCAGGCCAAAACCCAAGAAATGGGGCCCCCCCAAGAAAAAGCTTGATGTTGCCAGCCTTCAGCGTGACGATGTGAAAGCTGCCTTTCAGACAGATTTACAGCGCAGGCTCAAAGACACAGCGGACCCAGTAGACTCCTCCCCTGAAACACTTTGGGAACAACTGAAAACTGCTATTACAAAATCCTCTGCAGAAGTCTTGGGTTTCGCCAGAAAGAAGAACAAAGACTGGTTTGACGAAAACGATGTAGAGATCCAGGAACACCTAGCAAAAAAAAAAGAGCCGCCCATCAGGCCCACCTAGCCCAGCCTTCCTGCCCTGTGAAGAAGTCTGCCTTCCGCCTCGTCTGCAGCAGTCTCCAGCGCAAGCTCAGAGATCTCCAGAATGAGTGGTGGACCAGACTTGCACAGAGGACCCAGCTTTGTGCTGACAATGGTGACTACAGGGGCTTCTACGAAGCACTGAAAGCAGTGTATGGCCCCAGGCACCTGGTACAAAGTCCCCTGCGAAGCGCGAATGGCCAGGCACTCCTCACAGATAATACCTCCATCTTGAACCGCTGGTCGGAATACTTTCAGAGCCTCTTCAGCGCTGAGCGCACTGTTCAAGAAGCAGTCGTCCTACAAATCCCACACCTCCCAGTAAAGGTTGAATTGGACGAACCGCCCACCGCTGAAGAGACCCTCACAGCCATCCACCAGCTCAAGAGTGGCAAAGCAGCAGGCATTGATGGAATACCGCCAGAGATCTGGAAACATGGAGGCACAGCACTGCACAGCAAGCTCCATGACCTCTTTCTCTGCTGCTGGGAGGAAGGAACACTACCAAAAGATCTCCGTGATGCAGTCGTTATCACCCTGTACAAGAACAAAGGCGAGAAGTCTGACTGTTCCAACTATCGGGGAATTACCCTGCTGTCCATTGCTGGGAAAATCCTTGCAAGGCTGCTCCTGAATCGGCTGGTACCTGCCATCGCTGAAGACCAACTCCCAGAGGGCCAGTGTGGCTTCAGAGCAAACAGGAGCACCACCGATATGGTCTTTGTGCTGAGACAGCTGCAGGAGAAGTGCCGCGAGCAGAACAAAGGGCTGTACGTAACATTTGTCGACCTAACAAAAGCGTTCGACACTGTGAGCAGGCAAGGCATGTGGCAGATCCTGGAGCGACTTGGCTGTCCCCCAAAGTTCCTCAACATGATTGTCCAGCTACACGAGGACCAGCAAGGCCAGGTCAGACTCAACAATGACCTCTCAGAACCATTCCCTATTCTCAACGGCGTAAAGCAGGGCTGCGTGCTGGCACCGACCCTCTTCACCATCTTTTTTAGCATGATGTTGAAGCAGGCCACAGTGGACCTTGATGATGACGATGCAGTGTACATCAGGTATCGTCTCGATGGCAGCCTGTTCAACCTCAGACGACTGCAGGCCCACACGAAAACCCTAGACCAACTGATTCGTGAGCTGCTTTTTGCTGATGATGCTGCCCTCGTTGCACACACAGAGAGAGCCCTGCAGCGCATCACGTCTTGCTTCGCAGATGCTGCCCAGCTCTTTGGACTCGAGGTCAGTCTGAAAAAGACAGAGGTCCTCCATCAGCCGGCACCCAAGACAGTGTATCGCCCTCCTCACATCACCATTGGCGAGTCTGATCTAAAGTCAGTGCACCAGTTTACTTACCTTGGCTGCATTATCACGTCGGACGCCAAGCTGGACAAGGAGCTTGACAGCAGGCTGGCAAAAGCGAACAGCGCTTTCGGGCGACTTTTCAAGCGGGTGTGGCACAATCAACAGCTGAAAACAGGCACCAAGATCAGCGTGTACAGAGCTGTGGTCCTCACCACCCTGCTGTATGGTTCCGAGTCCTGGGCCCTCTACCGCAGCCAACTACGACTCCTCGAACGCTTCCACCAGCGCTGCCTGCGTACCATCCTGGGCATTCACTGGAGTGACTATGTCACCAACGTCGAGGTCCTTGAACAGGCTGAAACTGCGAGCATCGAGGCTTTGCTGCTGCGGACACAGCTCCGCTGGGCGGGGCAT
Organism: Semisulcospira habei; assembly: GCA_036245525.1. NCBI lineage: Eukaryota > Metazoa > Mollusca > Gastropoda > Semisulcospiridae > Semisulcospira > Semisulcospira habei. The sequence goes on along the minus strand of BTPG01000007.1, from coordinate 91,411,631 downwards.
GTCTCCAGGATGGAGGATCATCGCCTACCAAAGATCACCCTGTTCGGCGAGCTTGCTACTGGACACCGTGACAGAGGGGCACCAAAGAAGAGATACAAAGACTATCTCAAGAAGTCACTTAGTGCCTGCCAAATCGACCACCACCAGTGGTCTTCGCTTGCTGCGGACCGTGACACCTGGCGCTCCACCATTTACAAGGCAGCTGTCTCCTTTGAGGACTCTCACATAGCTAGCCTTAAGGACAAGCGGCTCAGGAGAAAAAACAGAGATGCCGCAGCTCAGAACCCCGGCCATACCTTCCCCTGCAGCCACTGCGGTCGAACCTGCCTGTCTCGGATTGGCCTCCGCAGCCACGAACAAGCCTGCAGACGTCGTGGGCAGCTCCTATAAAATCTTCGTTCGCGAAGTCAAGCCAAGAGAGATTTTTGTTGTGTTGTTTTTTTATTTGTTGGGGTTTTTTGGGGGGAAGGGTGGGGCGGGGGGGGGGGGGGGGGGGGTAGGGGTAACTTTTGGAGTTTTTTTTTTGGTTTTGTTTTATGGATATTTTGTCATATTTTTTATTATTATTATATTTTTTTACATTTTATTTATTTACTTCTTCATTTCTTTCTTTCTTTTTATTTTTTAAATGCTTTTTTTTGTTTTGTTTTTTTAATTTATTTATTTATTTATGTTTTTTATTATTTATTTATTTATTTATTTATTTATTTTTTTTGTGGTGGGGGGGGGGGGTCTTTTTTTAATCTATGTATGATGATAACCGTTACTAAATGTGGCCGCAGGTAGCTAATATGCAAAGTAGATACGTAGCCATTGTGTCCATGTACAGGCTTATGGGGGCTGAAGCTGTGCGCTTACTTCTCCTGCAATCAATTTACTGCAAGCAATAAAGCGAAAACGCCAACGCAAAAAAAAAAAAAAAAAAAATCATACGGCCTTTAAAATAACAGTCTTATTGTGCTCCCACTTTTGTGCTGTGCTGAGTTGAAACCAGTGTAGGATGCGTACCTGACCTCATCTGCTGGCGGGTCTGAACTAATCCATCACCGTCCCGGCACGTTTATTAAAAAGTGCGACCTTCCTGCGCTCCCCAGTCCATCATATTCAGCAAAAGTCCCACGAGCTGACGTAGGCCCGATTAATTCTGCTTACCGGGATCATATCCACGGCTTTCACGGCCCAAAAAGCGTCCAATCAGGAAAGTCGAAAATCGACTCTGCAGGCCTGCGTCTTTCTTATCCAATAGTTCCTAAAAATAAGCTAGCGGTGAAGCTTGACAATCCGGCCGTCCCATAAATCCAGGAAGCTAGTTCTCACCGGACTTGTGGGCATTTTTTATCCTGCGGCTCAAAGGGAGTTATCACTCATCTACAGTCAATCACACACGTCCAATGCTTTCACTTTGGGAATCAAGAGCTATGAAAATCGTCAACATCATCAACATCATCATCATTATTCTTATTATTCTTATAACAATTTTAGTAGTAGTAGTAGTAGTAGTAGTAGTAGCAGCAGGAGTAGCAGGAGCAGTAGCAGTAGTAGTAGTAGTAGTTGTAGTACTAGTAGTAGTAACATATGCATGCAAGTAGAAGATAAACATGTGTGTTATTGTTTTTGTCGATTTCTGCAAGCAGCCAATTAATCGCAAACAACCAAAGCCCACACTACTATAATTTAGAGCTACAAATTTTATTCTTCTTCTTTTTCTTTATTATTATTATTATTATTATTATTATTATTATTATTATTATTATTATTATTATTATTATTATTATTATTATTATTATTATTATTATTATTATTATTATTATTATTAAATAAACCTGAGCATGCAAGCAGAAGATACACTTTTTTTTTCATTCCCACGAACAGCCAATCACAAACGTCCAAAGTCTACACTGAGGGACCCTACTGCATCAGATTTTGTGATAAAAATAAACATGCAATTACCGTTAGTTAATCATTTCCTTTAACGTCGTGCACATGAGGATGGCCATCTCAAGGCAGTAAAACAAGCATGCAGGGAGAAAAACAAATGCGTTTTTTCCTGCATTTGCGTAAGAGGCTGTCAATAATGGGCGCTGGAGTGTCCAAACCCAATGAGGTTTGACAGCTATGGAATGACGTCATCGATCACGTCAGTCGCGCAGCAAAGGGGACGGACGAACCCGAGTGGAAGATTTCTCGTCGTTTATCATCGTTTACACTTTTAGGCCTAGGGCCGCGCATTCTGAATCTGGAGGGCGTACTTTCGCGCGACAGTACAGGGGTAGTGTCTGATCAGATTCAGTGGTGCCTTCGACGGCCGAGTTTAAGATCAGTTCTCGAACTTTAGAGATATTTTACTAAGAGAGCAGGACATAACATGACAGTTCAAGGGTAGTGCCAGATTACCTTGGCGACTGGGGCACCAAGCTAATCAGGCACTACCCTTGAACTACCATAGTCGATCCGTCGCCGCTGTGTGCTCCTCGATCAGTCGTTCATCCTTGTTATAATCCATTTGTCGTTTTGTCCCACGCAGAAGAGAGCACTGGTGGAAAATATGGAGAAACCTAATGCTTCGTATCAGCAAGACGTTGCGAGATCTCTCTCTCTCTCTCTCTCTCTCTCTCTCTCTCTCTCTCTCTCTCTCTCTCTCTCTCTCTCTCTCTCTCTCTCTCTCTCTCTCTCTCTCTCTCTCTCCTCTCTCCTCCTCTCTCCCTCCCTCCCTCCCACCCTCTCTCTCACTCTCTCTCTCTCTCTCTCTCTCTCTCTCTCTCTCTCTCTCTCTCTCTCTCTCTCTCTCTCTCTCTCTCTCTCTCTCTCTCTCCCTCTCTCTCTCCCTCCCTCTCTCTCTCTCTCTTCTATGATTGTTCATCCAATGAAAACCAAATCTATGATAATCGCCACTCGTCAAAAACACCATTTAGCACCCCTGTTATTTAACCTATGGCAGTCAAATAGAACACGTTAATGAACACCGCCTACTAGGGATTACAATTGACAGTCAGTTTAAGTGGAAGGCTCATACGGACACTTTATGCAGAACGGAAGCCAAAAATCGTTTCATGTTGTCCAAACTGAAATATTACACCGACTCGGACACGCGCAAACTATTCTATAACGCTCACATATTATGTTCTCATATTGATTACGCGTCAACGGCGTGGGATGGCTGCAGTGAAGTCCACTTGAAGAGACTCAACTCGTTACACAGAAGGGCAGCAAAGTTAATCTTTCCTGAGCCACGACTCACAACAGAAGAAACACTCGCCAAAATAGGATTTCTGCCGCTGCAATAAGGCTATTTTTATGTTCAAAGTGTGGAAACAGAAAATACCAGAATATATCACAACTCTTTTCTCTAAGTCGGAATCTAGGCTTGGTAATATTAGGCAACTTTTCTTAGTCCCCAAAACAAAAATTAATATATACAAATTTAGTTTGTCATTCTCGGGAACGCAGACTTGGATCATGCTTCCTGATTATGTGAAATCCGCTTCCTCTCTAGCCTGTTTCAAAATCAGTCTCTTCAAGTACTTCTCGAAGCAGTCGTAATCATTACGTTGTTGAAATATATACTGCCCTGTAAATCTGATTACGTTTGCTCCCAGTTATAAACTGTGTGTGTGTGTGTGTGTGTGTGTGTGTGTGTGTGTGTGTGTGTGTGTGTGTGTGTGTGTGTGTGTGTGTGTGTGTGTGTGTGTGTGTGTGTGTGTGTGTGTTTAGGAGTGTGAGATCATCTTAGGACTTTCTTTCCCTACGCTGGCAATGTTTTTATTTCATATACATGTACATTTATATACTTAGTTTTGTGTATATTGTCTCGTAGTTTTGTAGCAACAGCAGGTTTGTAAAATAGCTATGTCTATGACGATGTCAATGCCTCGACCGTTGATAAATAAAGCTTCATTGAATCATTGAATCTCTCTCTCTCTCTCTCTCTCTCTCTCTCTCTCTCTCTCTCTCTCTCTCTCTCTCTCTCTCTCTCTCTCTCTCTCTCTCTCTCTCTCTCTCTCTCTCTCTCTCTCTCTCTATTTTCACCACCAACCACCATTCCACACCTCAGGCTCTAGTTTCCACCGTCTCCAACAGTACCGTTCCAATCCAACTCGAGTTATGGAAAAGTACATATCAAGGAACGTGATGATACTTTAAGGTCTGAGAGGGCAACGGAGCGGGTGGGGGGGGGGAGGAGGAGAAAGGGGAGGGGGTGAGTTGTATTCCTACTCTTCACTTTTATATTTTAAAAATCAGTATATACTCTGAAGTGTTCTTTGAAACAAGATTAGTTATGGGAAGACAATAACACTAACCACTCACCGGTAGACCCAAAATATTGCTTTCTGTCACACTTGTCTCATTCGCTGATTTCCCGTTGACGGACCGTCAACGATACATAGGAGTGATATTCATATCCCAGGAAAAAAATCTGACCCCGATTCAGCAGTTCTCCACGGCAACAGTGTTCTGCCGTAAGGTCCAAAATCACAGACCAGCTCACATATTCTTGATCGATTAAATCCTGATGACCTACTCCGGATGAAAAGACAGAAACACAAACAAAAACCTGCCTCTAACGCCCACAGACAATCAAAGAGGCCTCCAGCATGCAGGGCGACTTCAAGAACGGAAGCTCATTGCCACCCCTATACTAAAGAAGCATAGATAAACTTAAATTGCCTTTGCAAAATGTAAGGCATTTGAAAATCTATCATCATTTGGATGTAAGTTTACTTGTTTGGTGATTGTCGTGGCGTGTTGTGTCGTGTCGTGTCGTGTCGTGTCGTGTCGCGTCGCGTCGTGTCGGCCGATCGGGTCGGGTCGGGTCGGGTTGGGTTAGGGTTGGGTTAGGGTTGGGAGGGTTGGTTTGTTGGGTGGCTGGCTTGTTGATGGTTGGTTGGTTGGTCAGGTTTTAACGTCGAAGAACTAACTAATCCTGCATTGAAAGAATCAGCGTTCTGCGTTGCCTCTGGTGGATCTCTGCCTAAACCTTCTGGACGCAAAGACTCATGTACATCTATGTTTCTAGGACACTGGGGTACTTCAAGACCTATCTTTTTTCATCACACGGTGTTGGAACTTATGGTCTGTGTGAGTGCATTTTTAGGACCACCACTACCACTTGTGCAAACACACGCCACGGCTCACCAAGACCACCCCAGACAGGCTGGAGACAACCGCCGCACCGAGGGGAACTCTTCAGGCAGAGAAACCGCACTTGATGCGTGACATAGATATGATTATTTCCCCTTCCCCCTGCGCCGCTGATCTTTCTCCACAATGGCTGTCCAAGCAAACACAGAAAGGACGCTGCAGTCGATGGCGCCAAACCCAGATGACTTGGCAAAGAGTCGGTAACTGAGACTGGGTCTACCAGCAAGAGGCATAGATTCTCATAAGCCCCTGCAATGCAGGGTCTTATGAGGATCTATGCCTCTTGCAGATAGGAGGGATCTGGTCCAAGAGACTGGAAGTGAATGGGTTGTTACGTTTGGGTCTGGGGTTGACTTTCCAGTGTCTAACGGAAATTATCCTGTGCAAGATGGGAAAGGATGTAAACCAACTGAGTGTATGCATGCCTTTGTTTGTGCGTGGGGGAAAGATGGGAGGGGAAGGAGTGTGAGTGAGTG